>JAADXN010000129.1:0-42845 GCA_023337875.1 Pythium apleroticum | reverse complement strand
AGCATGTACACGTTTTTTGCCTTTGGAGGCTGTGTTGCTGAGCACCTCATCAATGCGCGCATCCAGCTCGTCCATGGCGATAAACCTTCACATGGATCTTCACGGACTTGGTGACTTCAAAGACACAAGTTCATTTAGAAAAGATAAAATCGTCGGTAGAAATGACCGACGAATTCCAACTATCAATACCTTCCTACACCATCACCGGGCAGCCCGTCACGAGGACATCGTGCATGGCGTGGAGCCCGTGGGCTCCTAGGGGGGGCGCCAGTCGACCAGGTCGGCCAGCCACGGCTGAACATCAGCCGTGATCGAGGTGGTGAGGCGGGCCGCACAGGCGCGAGCGAGCGCAGTCGGATCACCAGGGAGGGGGAACAGAAGGGAGGAGCGGGCGTTGTCCATCGCCCAGTTCGCGGCCGCGTCGGCGGCCGTGTTGAAGGCGCGGTAGTGGTGACGCCAGCCTTGGATGGGGAGGTGGTCGGCAATTCGGCGGGCAACGTGATAGGGGCGGCGAAGGAGGCGTCGACGCGGGCTTCGGTGGCGGCGCAGAAGGCGGAGGATCATCTCACTGTCGCCGATCACAGTGCAGCGCGATGGCTTGAGTTGCAGGAGGCGACGGAGCCCGGTGACGACCCCCGTGAATTCGGCAAGGTTGTTGGTGGTGGCTGGGTCGGGGAGATGAGTGGCGTAGGCCCAGAGGAGGCGGAAGCCGCTGCTGGGGTCGAGGACTCCGATAATGGCCCCTGCACCACCGGGACCTGGGTTGCCGCGGGAGCCACCATCAAACAGAAGCACGTGGTGGAGGGGTGTCCAGAGTGGGGTACGATCCAGAAAGGTGGACACGTCGCGCGTGTGCCACGCGTGGACAGCTTGGAGTAGGCGGGCGTGGGCCTGCGACGCGAGCGATGACGGGTGCGCAATGGACGCCGCCGCTCGGGCGTGGCCGAGCCGCCTGATGAAGTTGCAGTCGATGGCGAAGAGGTGAGAGTCCGTGGGAGGGGCTCCGTCGTGGACCGTCGCGTTTCGGGTGCGCCAGAGCTGAAGGAGGACGACGGTAACGTGGAGGCGCCATGCTGCGGAAAGAACAGCGTGGGCGCCATCGCAGACTGCGAGGTGCAGCTCCGGCGACAGCGGCCGGGACGAGGCTTTGCTAATCGAGATGGCGAGTGCCGCAGCGGGGAATGGGATCTCGTCGACGGAGGCGGTGAAGATGCGATGGCTCCACTCGCCGAGTGGACGCGCGCCACGATTCCAACGGGTGGTGACGCGTTGCCAAGCCGAGCGCGCGCGAGGGCACTCCCAGAAGATGTGATCATACGGGTCTCCACCGGCATCCCGGCAGCTGACAAGGCCACAGGGTCCAGTGGACGGGGGCTGCCACACCGGGAGACGTCGAAGCCGGAGGCGGCGCCAGAAGTCAATGTCGCCAGTGGCGAGACCTGACGAGAGGCTGGAGATGCTGCGCCAGTCCAGATGCCGGACACTGCGTCCGGAAGCGGAGGACGTAGGCCACTTGTTGAGGGCCGCTGCCAGTGATTGTCGGTCTTGGAGGTGCCGCGGCTCCTTCAGTACAGACTTAAGGGCTGCCACTGACGGTGGCGGGCTCGTGAGCACCGGCCAGAAGACGCGTGACAGACCCGGGTGCGGAATGACAGCCACCGGTCGAGCCGAAGGAGGAAGATGGGAGGGGGCGAGAGAGGCGAGGTCCAGGCATGATTCGCAGGCAGGCGTAGGCTGCAGAGGTGTCTGCCGTGGCCACGGCGCCACTGACACATGGAGGAGCTGATCGGCGACGACAGCGTTCCAGTGCCAGTCCGCAGCGGGGGCCGTGGGGGGAATCGTGTGTAGCGTGGCGTAGTCGTCCCACGGCCGCAGGAGCTCCGGACAGACGGCCACAATTACCCATGCCAGTGTGTTGAGGTCGTCGAAGTGCGAGAGGACCCAGGCGTCAGGGTCGTGAAAGACGACGTCCAGAACTCCAGAGTCCCGCCAGGTGAGGACGAAGATGTCTTCCACCTGATCGCGCCCACGAGTCAGCCAACGAAGGCGCGTGTCGTCCTCGAGGCCAACACACCGGAGCGCCGTGGACAACGGCATGGCAGTACACCAGCGCGCATCCCAGCGGGCCTCTGGCAACGTCCAGCCGGTCGTGAGGCCCCTGAAGTCCAGCGTCCAACCGCGATCCATCCAGAGGACCTGAGGGCGGGTGGCCTTCGGCCAGCGGGAGGCACAGGCTCGACTGTCCGGCGGCGAGGCCGTGGCGAGAAGATCCCGGAGGGCCGAGCGGAAGGTGAGCCAGCCGAGGCGCCAAAATGGCATCGTCACCTTGATGGCTGTGGCAGACGCTGCTGGAAGCACGTGACCGGAGGGAGCAGGGGAGCAGCCGGCCTGGCGGAGTAGTGTGAGCTGGGCGTCGACAGCGATGCCGCGGAAACTCGTGGACCATCTGAGAACCGTTCGAGCAGCTTGGCGTTGGAGGATGCCGGGGAAGTCCGGGCGGCTAAGGCCGCCGAGGCGCCGCTGAGCCGACGCGAGGTCTCGACCAATGGCGGCGCGACCGTGGCGAGCGTCCGCGTCTAGCGTGGCATTCCAGATGAAATTGTCGACGAGGACTTCGATGCGTGCGAGGGCGCGGCCATCCGGCGGGACGTGTCGGGCGACGAAAGCCACTTTCGGCGCGATAATCGCCGAGGCGTAGGCCGCGCGGTGGCCAACAGCGGAGAGCTTGGAGCTGGCGATGCCAAGACGCTTCTGGAGGCTGGATTCGACCCGTGGCCAGTTGGCGGCGACGAGGTCGCCATGACCGATGTAGATGCCGAGGCTTCTGGTGGTCTCGCCCGGGAGGATGCACCGGAAAGGGCCGGCAGACGGCGTCGAGAGGCGCGAGTCGAGCCAGATTCCCACGGTCTTGTCGCTGTTGAGGCGGAGCCCGGAGAAATCTCCGAATCGAGTGAGAAGCTGGCCACACCGCGTCGCGAGGGAGCCGTGGAGGAGGTAGATGGTCGAGTCGTCTGCGTAGGAAGTAAGGGAGAGATCGGAGGAGCTGTCGCGGAAGCGGATGCCTCGCAAGCCCTCATCCGCGCGCAGCCGCGCGGCCATGGGTTCCAGAGCCAGGATGAAGAGGATGGGCGCCATGGGACAGCCCTGTCTGATCCCTCGTTCCATGGGGATGGGGCGCGAGAGGAATCCATTCACCCGAAACTGACAAGACGTGGAAGCGTGGGTCGCACGCACCATCGCCAGGAACCTCGTGGGAAATCCCAGTTCCCGCAACGTGCGGAACAGGAATGGCCGGGATAGGGAATCGTACGCCTTGGCGAAGTCAAGCAGCAGAGCGAGGCCAGGATCCTCCTCAGTGGAGCCATCGTGGGAGCCGGTCAGAGCTGCTTGGAGAAGATCCAGGGCGTCGTGGATGGAGCGGCCGGGGACGAAGGCGAATTGCTCGGGGTGGACCACTGTCGCGATCATAGGCCGGAGTCGCGCTGCCAGCATTTTCGTCCAGAGCTTGTAGTCGGAGTTGAGCAGCGCGATGGGGCGGTAATCAAGTGGGTTCCGAGATTGGCCTTTCTTCCGGAGTGCACAGACGTGCGCGAGGTTGGCGGAATCGAGCGTAATCCCGGACACCCAGCAGAAGTTGATTACGGAAAGAAGCACCGGAAGGAGCTCATCCTTGAAGTCTTTGTAGAAGTCGTTGGCCAGCCGATCGGGGCCGCACGCCTTGGATCTTTCCAGGCTGTCGATGGCGGCTGATAGCTCCTGCGCACTGAACTTGGCCGCAAGCGCGTGCCGGTCAGTCGTCGACAGCCGTGGCAGGGGCGCACCAAAGAACTCGGCACATCCCGCGTGCCAGCGCCGCCGGTAATCGTGGCTCCGTGGCTCGGCGCGAAAGACTGGGACCCAGCCATCGGCCAGCGTGTCAGCAAGATCTTCCGGGCTGCGCACTGGGGCACCGGGCGGCGAGTCAAGAGCAAGGATGGTCTGATCACCGCGTCGATGGGAGACGCGAGCGAAGCTGGAGGCTGTGCCTTCCCTGCCGTCGCAGATCCACTTGGCAGCCTTCGTTTGGGCAGATGCCGCGGTCCATTGGTCGCGGCGCTGGGCGAGTTTGTCCCGAAGTGCCCACAGACGGGGTGCGGCGTCCTCACTGTCGAGCGTTTGGACAGCAGTGATCGCTGCCTCCAGGCGGGCGACCGCTTGGCGATGACCTGCCTTGCGTTTGCGGTGCGCAGCGCGGGCGGCAAGCGTGATGTCGTTGGCAAGAAGGATCTTGAGCGCGTCCCACGCGGCTGGCTCGTCGGCCCCAGCGACCAAGGCGTGCGCGTGTGCGCGAATCCGCTCGCTGACCGCCGCCGCGACCGCTCCGGCCGCATATGCTCGAGGGGGATAGAGACGCGGGCGCGATTTGACGAAGGTCGGGTGGAGCGGATCGCTGAACGACAGCGTGACGCCCAAGTGATCGGCGCGCGCGCATCCAGTGACCGTCGCGAGCCTGCGTACCCAGGGCGAGTGGGATGCGGACACGTACCAGCGATCAAGGCGCGCAGAGCGAAGAGTATCGTCCAGCTGATAGTGGTGCGTGTGGTGGAGGCGGGCGAAGCGACCGGCGGGGACGGAGCCTGAGCCTGATGGGTCTCCGGCAAGATCCACCTCGGCCGCAAGCGCGTCCACTAGCGACCAACGGTGAAGTAGCGCTGCCAGACTTGGCGAACCGTGGGCGGCATTCGGACCAGTGCGATCAACAGCGTGGAGTGTACAGTTCCAGTCGCCGCCTGCCAGCAGTACGTCGTGAGGTGGCAGCGAGAGATCCCCCAGCATGGCAAAGAGCTCGCGTCGCCCCGGCTCGTCGTTGGCGCCGTACACGTCGATCAAGAGAACGGTCGTAGTGTCGTCAGTCCCCAAGAGCGCGATGAATCGGTCAGTCCAAGCGTGTTGCAGGGCAGGCCGCCACTGGTAGGGAGAGTACGGGTTGAGGAGAATGCCTACGCCTGCCGAACGCCGTCCTTGACTCCAGAAAGACAGCGGGTTGGAGGGATCGTGGGAGAAGCCCCAAAGACCAGCGTAGATGCGTGAAAGTGAATCAATGTCATCAGACGTTGAGTGAGTTTCTTGTAGCAGCACCACCGCCGCTTGTTCCCCGTGTTGCTTGGAGCGGAATCGACCAAACCACTCCGTGAGCGACGCGGTATCCTTGGGTAGGCCGCGTACATTTTGAGTCCATAGCAGGGACCGACGTTCCCGAACGCCAAGTCGGCGGACCACAGCGGCCGGAGCACGTTTTCGAGCGGCCTTTTGGCGTTGGCGTTTGAACGCTTTGAAATCGCGCCGGCGAGCCGCCGCAGGATCCACACTGGGGGGCAGCACGAGTTTGGACTGACGCCAGTGGCGGCGGTCTTCGACTTGTGCTGCAGAGAAGCTCGTCGCAGAGGGCTTCCCTCTGGGCGCAGTGGCTGGTCGCCGCTGCGCCGGCACCGTGGAGGTGCCCGACTTAAAGGAGCCTCTCGCTCGCCAAGCTGGCGCTCGGCGGCGAGAGGAAGCCGTCGGCCGGCCCGGAGGTGGGCGAGGCCGAGAGCTCGTGGAGCCAGCGAAGGTACTCGCGGAGTCCTTGCGAGGACGTCGCGCTCAGGATGCAGGTCCGGGCACTGGATCCAGCGATGGCCGCTGGGGCGATCCGAGATGCGACGGCCACCCAGTCAGAGCCAGTGGCGGCCGCCTCGATGGCGATGAGTGACGCCACATGAGCCACGTCCGCGGAGGCCGCTGTGGAGAATAAGAAGCCGACCCATGCCGAGTGGAGAGGGGGAACGTAGTCGCGGAGGAACAGCGATGTCTGCGTTGACTTCGTTTGTCCTTGAGCGCGAATGAGGAGATCCGATTTGCCGCTGCAGATCCGGTTCCAGCTCCTCAGGACGGATGTCACCGGGTTGTCATCCGGGTGTAGCTCGAGTCCCCGCTGGATGATACACATTCGCAGCGTACAAAGCTCCCAGAGGGCCCACTGACGCCGCAGTTCCGCGTCGAGCACTTGGATGAAGTCGAGGGCTAAGGGGAGGCGACGAAAGAGACTCGCCCACGTAGCGATATCGGCAAGTCCACGCGTCGTCATCGCCGTGGAAGCGAGGAGCTGTTGGAGCGGTGTCGTGGAAGCAGCGTCGTCGTCGGCAAAGGCACGGAGTTCGTCAGCCGCCGACATCCGTGGTGGGGAGTCGTCCGGGACAGAGTAGAATCCTTCGGGGAGCGGGGTGTCAGTGACGGTGCCACTGCTGTCGCTGTCGTCGTGAACAAATGTGGCATCGGAGGTGGCAGAGAGGCCCGAGGATAAGTCCGTGTCGACGTTCTCGAGGTCGTCGAGCAGTTGGGCATGACGTCGTTCGCGCAAGAACCGGCGAGCATGCTCCACCGATGTGTTGCCACGTTGGCGAGCGAATTCCACGAGGTCCATAGTGGACCAGCCGTCCATGTAGGCGATGAGGCGATCGGCGGCAGCAGGAGGTAGCGGTGCAAGCTCAGCTTCGCCCGCGAGGCCAACGGCCTCAGCGACACGTTCACCGTCAAGTGCCTTCATCGTCTCAAGCACGAGTTGGGAGGCGTGGCTGAGCCCGTAGGGGGGACCGCCACTGGAAGCCATCGAGGGCGGAGTGGCGTCGGCTGAGACGCCGACCGCGGGTGCAGTGCCGTCATCGGTGAGGTCGAATGTACGGGGAAGTTCACTAGGCATGGATCTCAGCGGAGCCAAGTGAGTGCGCGTAGTGAGGCATCCACGCGAGGCAAATTCGTCGCCTTCACCGCAGTCCGGGAAGAGGATGGCTGAGTAGTGAGCACGCTCGTGCAGAAGGACGATCGGGTAGAAGCCATCGGCATCGGCTCTCACGATCTCGTGTACCCAATCGTGGAGGTTCATGGTGTGATACCACCCGTGACGTCGCCGTGCGGTAAGGCAGTGGGCATGTAGGCAAGGAAGGCGGTCTCGCCAGTGCCGGGGTGGCGCTGGGCGACGAAGACCAGGAGACCCAGGCACTTGACCATCATTCGGATGGCATCTGAGCTGCCCCACGTGTCCTCAGCCAAAACGGCTTCATGGTGGCACGACGACTGCCGGAATCTTTCGAAATACGCCAGGTAGGCGGCTTCGGCAGTGCCGTGGAGGCGGGTGGAGGCGTGCACAAGCGGCACGAAGCTGCGAAGGGTTTCGGCTGCCGCGTCAGCGACAAAGCCGTGGTAGGCGGCGGCTTTGAGGCTTGCGAGGGCTTGACCAAAGACACCAGTCGCTTCGCGATCACATGCGGCCCACGAGCAGTTGGCAAGAGCCTCCAGAATGCTCACCGGTAGACAGTTGCCGGTGCCCGGCGTCCCAGACAGCGTACCATTCAGGAGGTTGACGAACTTTTGCGGAGTCCACATGGCCTCGTCCATTGCGACTTTCGAGAGACCAAGGAGTTTGCGGTTAGAACGAACCGACGCCCGAAGGAGTGCTGCTTCCTTGAGAAGAAAGTGCTCAGAGGCCGTCTTCATGTCCATGCTGATGTCCTGGTCCGGCACGGCGCCGAGGGGAACCACAGTATCCGGGTTGGCATCGTCGAAGGAGGGAGGCCGTTCTCTCTTGACAGACGCCTTCTCCTCTGGGAGAAGCTGGAAACGTGGTGTGTCACCCCGGTGCTCTGCGATGGAAGTGGCTGGTGGGAGCCCCGCGAGACGGGTCGGGGAAGGCTCGTTCGAGGAAGTTGGAGGTGCTCGTGCGGCGATGTCATCCGTAATGGAGAGGAGGAGAGAGGAGATGAATGAGGTCGCTGTCGACGCGACAATCTCCTCGGATGCAGCACCAGGTTCAGGCTGGCCACTGGGTGGGGCATCAAGATCGACGCGACTCAAGGTTGTCGGCTCCACCGACGAGTGAGCTGGGTCAGGGTCAGCGGTCATGACAGCGTCGCCATCGCGTTCCATCACCAATGCGGCGGGCTCGGCCTCGCTGGCCTTGGTCTCAGCAGTCGGTGCGGAAGAGGGCGGCGGTGCGTCGACCATGACCGCGTCACCGTCGTGTTCCAACTCCAGGTCCACTGGCTCTTCCTCGTCGTCCGAGTCATCGTCGACCACAGTAGCTGGTGGCAGGATCCATCCGAACTGAACCTTTGTCAGCTTGTGGGCAAGCGCCACTTTGGTAATCGGCCACGCTGCTTCTGGAGGTGGGGTCGGGAGACGGCGACGGTGAGTTTTGCGACGCCAGCGCTGGGAGCGTCCCATGTCCTGCCAAAAGGCGATGAGGTCAAGGACACGTCTTGCAATGAGGTAATCTCTCGCTTCGTTGTAGCGTTGACGACGAGCTTGGCGGTGGTACTCTTCCCAGTAGGCCTGAATCTCACGTTGACGTTCTGTCGACGTGAGGCTCACCGCCTCGCTGGTCCAGGGCTTCTCTGGTCGCACGAAGGTTGGCGCAGGGACATCTTCGCCTGCCATGCTGCTGCGCTCCGCCAGGCGACGTTCGGCGTCTCTCGTCCACGCGGGCAGATCGGAAGCAGGAACGGTCGAAAGCGCGGCACCATCGTCAGACAAGTCCAGTCGTTCACCGTGAAGCTGGAGGATGTTGGAGACGCATTCGGGCTCGGTGGTCTTGCAGAAGGCAGTCGTGTGGCTTGTGCGCGCGCACCTGGTGCAAGGGGCCGAAGGGAAGAACGCAGTGTGGTGGAGCCACAAGGTGTAGGATGCCCAATGGATGCACATCTTTTTGTCGATTGCCGGAGGACAGCCCTTGGATTTGACACGTACTCGCCATTTGCCGGGATCATTGACTCCGTCTGTGTCCACGCCCCAACGATCGACGAAGGTCGGTGTGACGTGGAGGATCGACGCAAAAATGTGGTGGATGTCGAGTCCGAGCAGCGTTCCAGTGGGATCCAGGAGTACGAACTCGTATACTGCAGTGTCGACACCGGTGCTGGATGATCTTTCACCCGCCTTGCGCGGTCGCTGCAGTCGCACCCATTTTTCCTGGAATGGGATCGCCTCGTTCTCCCATGTATCAGAGGCCGTTTTACTCTTCATGGTGTAGTAGATGCGGTTGGCCTTCGAATCGTACCGGATCTTCGCAACGTCGGCCTTGAACTGACGGTTCTGCGAAGCAATTGCCCTCGACATGTCACTCAGGTGGCGCAATTTTCCGCGGTACGAAGTGTTCTCGTTCAAGTGTGCCCCATTCACTTGGGCAACGAGTACGTGGGTATCGCGGGACTCCGCGAGGCCGGTGAGTACAAGACTGGTGATCAAGGTGCCGGACTTCAGGCACTCCGGCGGCGCCAGGAGATCGCTGTTGCCGGCAGTAAACGATTTGATGACTTCGTACTCCTCTTCCGTGAGCGGCCGTGGTCGGCATGACCAAGCCGATGCGAGCGGGGCGCTGGCGGCAGTTACCATGTCGACTGGGGGGCCGGGCGTGTCAGACGCAGCCTGGTCACTTGGTAGATTGGGTGAGATCAGCACGTCTGCCCACGATCGAGGCGCAGACGGCGGAGCACTAGTCGTGGCGGTAAACTTGAAGGTGCGCAGGAGATCTTTGAAGTCCTTGATGGTGGTCTGCGTCGACGTGAAGAATTGGCGAAGGACTTGCAGCAAGTCCGCTCGATCCGCATCGACCGTTTCGTCGAAGACGCGCTGGAAAGTCATCTTGGCTTCAGCTTGCGCTGACCGAGCTCCTCTTTGGATGATGGCTACGAGCTCAAGAATCGTCGCCTCGGTTTCACCATGTTGGATGCACGACTTGAGGCGTCGAATGTTCCTGTCCAGCGCTTGGTGCTGTCCATCGCGTGCTGGTGACGACGATGTTGGCTTGGCCTTCGGGTTGGAGGGTGTTGTCTTCTTCGAGTTCGCCGGCCGTTGGGTTTCGTGATCGGACCGCGCCCGACGAGGGCGTTGTAGTTGGTCGCCGGGCGCGAGACCGTTGCGTGGAGGCGTTGGTGCGGTCTGTTGCGGCGTCTTGTTGGCAGGGGGCGACTGTGACGAGTCGGATCGAGTTGAGTGGAGCTGCTTCTTGCCCTTGGAGCGAGAGACCACAGTCGTGTAGCCTTCATCATCCACGGCCGGGTTGCCCTTCTTGGTCGCACCACCTGGCGCCTGCGGAGAAGGGGCTGCGACTGGCGCGCGCCGGGAGTTGCCATTCTCCACGGCCGGGCTGTGGGCAGGAGCGGTAGATGCATCAGGCACAGGTCGCTCCGTTGGCGACGTGGTTTGCACACCACCAGGTGGTGGCTGCGAGCCAGCGATGCCTGGGGCCGTCGAGGATGACCCTGGAGGCCCCTTGTTGGGCTCGCGTCGCGCGCCACCATCGGCGATAGCGGCGTCATGTCCCCCGGCATGTTCGTCCGGAGGGTCGTTCATGTTAGCAGCGGATTGGTCGAAATCGAGGTTCTCGGCTGCCGATTGGACGAAAGGGTGCACGCTGGATAGGACGGTTCACTTCGCAAAAACCGCCCACATGACACCTTGAAGGTAAATCTGGAAGTGGGGGTCAATAAATCTACGGGTCATTCTACTCAGGCTCAGAAAAGCAGTATCAGACTCAGTGAAAAGCTCCGCAGCTCACCTAGCAGTCAGCCAAGATGCTCGCTCGGCAACGGCGGTCGCCAGCGCTCGCCACGCGCCGCTCTCCGTGGGCAACGCTGTCGTCATGCGCACTCTCCTCACTCGAAGCAAGAGAAGGGCCGTCCTTTCGTCGTGGACGTCGCGGTTCTGAGACGCCGGCAGACAGGAAGCAGCGTCAGCGAATGAAGAACTTCGAGTTGCTCCCACACGCGCTGGATGATTTCAAGAACAGCGCGGGCCACTACGTCGTGCCGTACCATTTCTCGATCCCCCTGCTCGGCGGAGATACGAAACACTCCAGGGCGAGCCGCGTGTATGGTCTCGTGGGCCATGCCGACGAGATCCAGTGGCGAGACGAAGTGCGCGGCCTCAGTTTGGGTCGCGCGCTTGCGACGTTTCTGGAGAATTCTACCTACCAGCAACGCCTCCCGCACGTCATTGACCAGCTGGAAGAGCGGGGCTTCCGCCGTGGAGAGACTCTGCTGCAGTACACGTGGAGAGAGCAAACCATGCAGGCACTGCGCGTGTTCTACGAGATCCACGGCCACTCGATTGTGCCCCAGCTTTACGAGACTCCACGAGACGACGCGCGCTGGCCGAATGTGGCGAAGGGCCTTCGTTTGGGGTTCGCTGTCCATTATATTCGCATCAAGTCGGAAGAACTAACCAACCAGCAGCTACGCGACCTGGCGAGCGTCGAGTTTGTCGCTAAAGCGTACGAGGCCACGTGGTCGCAGAAGGTGTTGCCGTCGTTAGAGGTGTTCGCTTCCGTGCATGGCCACTGCCGAGTTCCGTATGATTTCGTCGTGCCAGCGTCAGAGCCATATCCGGAAAGAGCGGGGGGTCTGAGACTTGGTGAGACTGTCAACAACATTCGCTCGAACGGCCACTTCGAAGAGCAGACGACTCGCGACGCTGCGCGTCTGGAAGCCATCGAGTTCGTGTGGAATGACTCGGAATACCAATGGACACGTATCGTCCTGCCGTCACTCGAAGCGCACTTCCGAGAACAGGGCCACAGTCTCGTAACGAGATCGTTTGTCGTGCCGTCGAGAGCTCCGTATCCACAAGGAGCTTGGGGGGTCAATCTTGGTTACAATGTGCATCGGATGCGAAGCCAGACAGCCTTTGCCAAATACAGCACGCGCGACGCGGATCGACTCGAGGCCATCGACTTCTCGTGGAACTCTCGTCAAACACGCTGGGACCAAGTGATTTTGCCAGCTCTTGAAGCCTACTTCCGCATCCACGGAAATATTCGTGTGCCAAGTAAGTTCGTGGTGCCGTCGGAGGCGCCATGGCCGAAGAAGACGTGGGGCTGCAAGCTGGGATTTGCGTATGAAAGCATGCTGTATCGAGGTGCCTATGCGGCGCAACAACTACAAGACCACGCGCGTTTGGCCGCGATCGGCTTCCCCATCAAGACGGACTGACACAACAGCCTGGTGTAAGCAAGCTTGTGCATATCAACTTCGACCACAAGGCCTCCTAGTTCGCAATCAGTCGTAGGATATAATCCGATTGTTGGGCCGACCAGACTCACTTTTTTTCTCGCTTCACGGGCACCGCACTCGCCGAAGCCCGCTTCATCGCCTCGGCGTCCTTCTCAAACGAGTGCGTGAACGCCAGGTTCTCCACCTTGATCGGCGTCGACTCGGCATACGATGTCAACTGCTTCCACTCTCGTGGGCGCTCCGGAATCACACCGAGCAGTCGCGGCACCGTGCCGTTGTACTCGATGACTTCGGTGTGGTGGATCGCACCGCCTTGCTCCATCTTTTGGCGTTTGCGTTGGAGTTGGTCGAGCTGGAAGGCCTTCTCTTCGGCGTTGATCACTATCTCCTGCTCCTCTTGCTCTTCGTCCAGGTCTTCCTCAGCCTCCTTGGAGATCTGCACGGTGTTGTACTCCCCCACCTCTGTCTGTTTACCTGTCCAGTTTCCGACAAGCAGCGGACAGTCATCGTGAAGACGCAGCTCAAGCGCCACGCCGTCGTGGATGCCGTGCTCGTCCAGTGTCATGACTTTGGCTTCGTCGCCGATGAGCGTGTCGCTCCAGAAGATCTGCTGGTCCCAGATCGAAATGAGCTGCTCCGTGAGCTCTTCCATCCAATACTTGATATAGTTGAGCGTGTGGCGAGGCTGCACTCGGATCGGCAGCACATTCGCCACCTCTGGCTCGTCATTCTCTACGGCTTCGTTGGTGTTGTTGCCGTTGTTGACACCCTCGCCCTCGGTGCGCGGACCTCTCGCTGTGATCGGCATTTGCTCCTGCAGCTCCAGTGCCACCTTTGGCAGATTGGCGACGGCTTGTGGCACATGGAGGTAGATGTAGAACGACGTATCCGACTGGTTCACTCGCTCGTTTAGGCGGCGACGGATGCGCGCGCGGGTCGGTGACATCTCGTCTTCACGAGCTCGCTTGTAGCTGGCCACAGTCATCGCACGGCGCTGACGTTGCGGTTGAGAGGACGACGTGCCGGTGTCCTCCTCGTCTTCTGCATCGCCCTCACAGTAGCTCCACACCTTCTCCGCTGGTGGCGGAGGCGACAGCGACGAGCTTCGGTCCACAGCGGATTTCGGACCGCCCTCTAGCAAGTAAGACGTCATCGTACCGAGAGGGAGAAGCACAGGCACTTCCATCTCGATCGAAGAGCTCTCGCCATTGCTGTCTGTATACACAACACGACGCGTTCGCACGCCCGTGCCGGCTTCGTCTCGCTTGTGGCCGTACACTTTACTGCTGACCCAGCACACGTACTTCCCACCCTTCAATTCCTGGCGTTCACACTGTTCAAACGTACACACGTGCGGCGTCCCATGGCGACGACACACGAAAATGCCGTCCTCGAGAAACTGGAAGCGCGTGCGGCACTGGTGGCTGCCGCATTCGTTCGCCTTCGCGAGCGAGAATGTCGTGAGTCCGTCGCCAAGATGGATCTCCGACGCCACGAGCTCAAACGGCGACACTGGCGGTGGCTGGTCCTCCGGTTCTCCCTTAGTTTCTTCCTGTTCCTCCATCATCTTTGCTCGATGGGCCATCACGATCTGCTGCTGCTGGAGCATCTCAAACAGCCAGTTCTGCACGAGCCAGTACGCTCGCATCTTGCACACTTTCTGGTCCAGCTCCGCGTCGCCATAGTGGCTCGTACACGACTCGTCGCACGCGTGGATGTACTTGTGCAGCAGGCAAATGTACACTCGTCGCCGCGGCGACCCGTAGCACTCGAGATCGCGATCCATCGACACGATCTTGCCGCAGCCCTGGCCGATACACGGCTCTCCCGTCTCAAACCGCAGCTCCGTCGCTCGTATCTGTAGTAGCTTGGCCCACTCGGCGATGCGGTCCATCACGTCCATCTTGTGCTTGACGCGCGCCATCCACTCCAGCGACGCAAAGTCCGTCGACGCCTCCAGCGCGATCTGGTCTTTCACGTGGATACCCTCGACGTACGCCTGCAGAGCCGACCCGCCCGACTCCAGCTCCTGAAGTTTGGCGTCGTACGCCGCTCGCTGCTCTGGATCACTCAGCGTCTCGTACGCCACGCGAAGCCGAGCGAACTCCGTGGTGTCCGCTGGCCCCGCCACACTCTCCTCGTCAGCAGCTCCTGCGCCACTGGCTTGCTGCTGCTGCTGCTTGTCGGGATGCAACTGCAACGCCAGTTTACGAAACTGTTTCTTGATCTCTTCGGCACTGGCGTCTCGTCCAGAGAGCTCTAAGAGCTCGTAAAAGTCCTTCTTTTTCTTCTTTTTCGACGGCGACGGACGCGCGACTCGCTTGCCTGTCGCGCTGCTGCTGCTGTTGCTCTTGGAAGGACTGGTGTGGTCCTGCTTGCGCCGCTCGTCGGCGTCGTAGTCCTGGTACGGATTCCAGCTGAACGCAAGCTGCTTCAGCCGCTCTTCGACGGCGCGCCACTGACCGCTGGTGCTCTCATGGACCTGGAACCGCAACGTGTGCGCATCGGTCGGCAGGATCGAGCCACGCCTCTCAAACAATGCGATTTTATCCAGTAAAGCACGGCGTCGTGACTGAATGTCGTCCTGATCTTTGTCTTGCTGTGTCTCCTCTTCTAGGTTGTTTCCGGATGCCGGACCATGCGCATTCGATAGCTCAGCGTCTTCTTCATCACTGCGTGGAATCTCATTATCACTGGATGCATTTTCTTCGAGATAAGCGCGCTCCACGGCAGCGTCGACGTCGTCCATTTTCGATGCTTCGGATTGTCGGTGGCTCTGCTATTTGCGACTGTGCAAATGTTGCAGTTGTGTGGAGAAAGCTGCGAAAGGAGCGGGTCATGACCCACGCGATACAAAACCCAAGTCTAAACCCATACGGGTCTGCACCTAGATATGGATGCATAATTGCCGTAAATAGTCAAATGGCTACATTGACCCAAATACTGCGCCCTTCCTCGGCCCCCGAGCTTCTGGACGACAGCATATCGATGGTCCTCAGCCTCAACGGAGCCCACCGACTCACACAGCTCCTCCTCTCTAGTGATGGAGCCGTTGCTGCAAATCGGACTCCCGTAGAAAGACACAAACGCCGTCGTTTTCTTGGAGCTCAGAGTTTGGCTCAGCTTGGTTTTGTACCAGGAATCGAACCACGCCGGCAGCTCCGACACGTTCGTGTGTTCGACGTACAGAACGTTCAGTCCATCCAGGCTGCCAACGTCACTCGGGAGCTTCGAGAGACGTGAGTTCTGAGAGAGCCGCAGGCGCGTGAAGCGCTGGTAGCTGAAGAGGTCGTCTGGGATGGTCTGGATCAGCGTATCAAACAGTGTGAGGGATGAGATGGAAGCCTGCTTGAACGACTCGGGCAACGACACGAGCGGCACGTGCTCCAGGTAGAAGTTGGTCCACTCGAGGTCCTTGCAGGAACTGCCAAAGTTGTCCGGCAGCTTCGTCAAGTTGCTCGTGTGTAGCACGAAACTCAGCCGCGACGGCAATGCGCCTTGCAGCAGCCCGACTGGGAACTCGGTCAAGTTGGTGTTGTACATGTACACTTCAGCAAGCACGGGCTGCTTGTATTTGTTGAGAGCAGCGGCTGGAGCCCAGTCGCTGAGACTGCAATTGAGTGTCTGGAGGCCGATCAAAAGGGAGAACTCAGTCACGATCGACGGAATGTGAAGGTCGGGACAGTGGCTGAAGTGGAGCTTCATCAGGGACTCTCTGTCTACTGTGCCTAGTAGTGACGTGATGTCGTGGCTGGAGCCTCGGATGGCAGTGCGATGGCAGTTGATGTCGATCACAGCGCACGACATGTTGTGTGCGAACCACGGCTTCATGGGGAGACTGCAAATGGCCGTCGGCGCATTGGACGGTCTCAGTTCCGCTTGCAACTGCGTAATAGCGACGGCGATCGCCCATATTACCGCGATCCTGTCGACGATGCTCACAACTCGAGCCTTAGACTGCGCCAGATCCACTAAAGGGTGCTTGAGAGTTTTGTCGATGGCCTCCATCGACCGATCCGAGGACTCGTTCTTCATACGAAGAAGTACGACTTTGAGTGAACTGAGACTGTCGAGCGCAGCGACGTGAGGCACAAGCGACGAAATGAAGTCAAGCGGGGACGTGACCATGGTCTGCCGCACTTCCGACAACGCCCGCGTCATCCAGAGGTGGTTAAAGCGTAACTCGTCCGGGTATTTCTTGTTAATCCAGTCAAACTCGACCATGTGTGGCACGAGAATCGACAGCGGGATCACCACGGACACGGCGAGATCAATCACGAGGTCGACACCGAGAACCGCAGCTCGCCGCGACCCGGGCTTACGTTGCAGGAGTTTCGTGAGGAGCGGAGCGTAGACACAGTTGAACACCAGAAGCAGCACGAGGACTTGGTTGAAGCGGACGGTCGGCACGGCGGAGCTGAAGAGATATGCTTGGTAGGTTTGGGCGCCGATTTCCACACCCTGGCGAACGCAAAACCCGACTTCAAAGAACTCGCCGCTTGCGTCGAAGTACTGGCGATATATCGTCAAGAGCTTCGTCTTCAACCGCACGAGGCGCCCCTGCACTTGTGTTTCGCTCCATTTCGGCTCAGAAGTACCAGGAACTACGCGTATTTGATGCGTTTGCGGGGCGTCCTTACGTCGATTCTGTGGCTCTGGGGCGAAAGTAAGCAGTCGACTTGCAACGGAACACCGAATGTCTCGGGTGATTGCGACGAAGTGTGGCACTGCCACCAACAGATGACTGACGCCAGCGACGCGGAGCATGGACTGAGGCACGCGCAGTAGCCGAATGTTGTGTTAATAGACGACGTCTCGAGCGACGAAGATGTGGACAAAACCGACGATAAGCAGGAACATGGTGCAGAGGAGCTGAAGCAGCAGCAGGCCCCACCAGCAGCAGACAAACTGGGTCGGCGACACGACGAGATGGAAGTGGTTTACATTACTCAGGCGCCTGCTGAGCGCAGCCATCGGCGACGACGCGATCCGCATCGTGCGCGGACGGTGTCGTTTGCGACACGACCAGCCAAGCAGGGTAAGGCGTCGAGTGATGCTCCACTGCGTGGGATCTTGCGTGGCTTCTTGTTGTCTACTTGGACTCGTGCGCCGCGCTTCATTGTTCTCATTGCTCTCAGCGCTATTTCGAGACGACGATACCGGGGTTTAAATCTGCCCACACCAAGCACTGTCTGTGGCCAGGCACTGCAAAGCCCACAAGGACGGCGAGCTAGAATCCACCTTCTAAGCCGACGACCTAAGGCAGCGACCGCGCTCTCTGAGGTGCAGTAATGGAACGCACAAGATCTTGAGCCACCATTCGCTTCCACACATTGCTGGATTGATGTCTTGCTACGAAGTGGTTTCACATCGACACATCACTCACATCACTGAGCTATCCTAGGGTAGTACTAGCACTACAGTAGTTCGTGCACAAGCGCATTGAATAGATGGAGAATCGCATGTGATCAGCGTATGTTTCAGCGGATAGTCTTGCGTCAGCAATGTCCGCGCCTCCGAAGAAGCGGGCGCTCAGGCGAAAGAAGACTGTGTACAAATCATCTCGCATGGTTCTCCATCAAGTAAAAAAGCTTTGTAGCTATCTATGGTTCCGCTCTCGGCGTTGGTGATTGCAGAATGATCAGGCAGATGAGAGGGAAGGCGGGAGACGCCGTGCAAGATGAATGAGCCTTTGGATCCATTGGACGACAGAGCTCCACATAAAACCCTGAATTATGTGGTGTACACCACCTACCGAACATTCATAGTGTGGTCACACCAAATTGGACACACAGATACCGGTACTTGCATCGGTACAGGGACATGTGGAATGTTTGTTTGCATGACCTGCACGGAGAATTGGCGGGAGGCGATCTGGACGCCATGCCGCTCACTGGTGGACTTCATGGGAGCTACTGGAAGGAAATGCGTCGCTGTCCAGTGAGGCATGTGCCTCTCTTTATATTTACTTGGTTCCTGGTGTTATTCGATCAATATTCGCTATCGCTAGGTGTGTGGAGGCTTCCACGTCTGGTCACCAGTGTTGCCTGTGGCTATGTTCATCTTGCTGTTCTTGTGTTTCTTCCTTGATTGTGATCGACGGTATTGTGGTGTTGTCTTCGTCCAACATGCGCATGAGTTCTTGCAAATCAAACTCTGTCAGATCTGGAAGCAGAGGCTGCGCCGCATCGATGTGGTCGAACAAATCGCCCTCCAGTGATATCAGACCGAGCTCGTCGTCGTCCTCTGTGGCATCCTTGTGGCTTCGTTCTTCCTTGACAATGTTCTGTGTGCTCGTTGGTGTGCTTGTCGGTGTGTTTGGCTGTGAGTGGGTCGATGATCGATCGATTGGCGGCACTGGGAGGCCTTGCTTCCGCAGGCGCCGCCGGTGATCCACACGCCGCTGGTTGATGTTCGCGCGCTCTCGGTGGTACGCGCAGAAGCGGTGGAGCCCACCGCCTCGCTTCTCACTGCGCAGGTTCTCGCACAACTTGCTAGGGTACCGACAGAGCACGACGCTGCGGTCGGGGCTGTGGATCGACATGAAGGTCGTCGTCGTCGGGTGCGCGGCGCTGCTCGCGTGGGGCGCCTCTGCGGTCGCTGGCATCGTGAAGAGGTGAGCTGGGGACGAGAACGACGAGTGCGCCATCGCCATGGTCTGCATCATACTGCCACTGCTGTGGTTGATGCGGTCGGAAGCTGGATCTGTGGGGGTCGGAATCGTAGCTCTTGAGTGTTGAAGCGCGAATTCCATAGTGAACTTTCTGGACCCAACCGAACGAATGATCTGGGACATGACCTGCAGTCCAGGGGAGAGTGTTGGTCGATTCAGCAAAAACCGGAGTGTTGAGAAACTTCTAAAACCAGTGGATTGCGTCATAGCCACGCGACGTTTCGGAAAAATAGCCTCCGAAATGGCATCTTTGAAGTCGTACCATCCCGCCGAACCACTCAGAACAGTCTAGATTACACCTCCGAAACATAATCAGACAATCTTGGGACGGTTGATTACGTTGTACACCGTGGCCCGTCAGACGAATGAGCTTCTGGATTGGTCGGCATGTTGATGCTGACGACCATGGTAAAACATCGTGATGGAGTCTACAGGGAGCGAGCGCCTCTTGCCGTGTGTCACCAGCAGCCAGTGCCGTGTGACACCGTGCTCCCAGCCAGCGCAATCCACCGCAACCATGTCAACTCATGTTGCGCTCGCGACGTGCTTGAGCGTCCCCCGTCACAGAGCAGCCAGTTGGGCCCTCCCACACGTCTCACGAGTCTTTCGACTAATGACTCAACGTCAGCAGCCGCGCTGTGTGTTGCCTTTCTCACCTGATGGACACGTGAGCACTGCATCGGTGTCGCTGCACGTCGGAAGATCGCGAAGGCGGAAGTATCCGTTGCATGTGACATGGGCTCGTCATCGCCTTGGATTGCGCGCCCATGGGATCTGGAAGCTGCTGAGCCAGGAGGCGTCGGACCACGTCGACAAATCGGTTCGCTACGTATACTGGTTCATATAGACATCTTCCTGTTCGTGCTACTGATTTTTTTCTCTTAGTCTACGTGTACAGTATCGCGATTCGTGCGTCCCGCAATTTCCCAGGCTGGCTCGCTCCGTCTCATCCGGATCTTGCACACTGCTGAATTTTCAAAGCCCCTTGTGTGCTGAGTGTGGACTGGCTCGACGAAAAAAGAGCTCTGTGAGATCAGTCGAGCGAGGACCCAGCTCGTTCACGCCCACCGATTGCTTACGGGCGGCAATCGAGTGAGCACTAACCACGACACCAACCGAATGCAACGAGCCTTCAGCCATTTTCGCGTGACGTGCATTGCTATCCTCCGAAGCGTATCAACAATTCGGATGGCTGCAGTAGATCAAATCGATGAGACCTACGACTAGGATTTTAATTGCACTGGTTGTAGGAGAATCTATAACGCCCCCACCAACATCAGCGCTTTCCCCACCACACTCTTCACATTGAGGAGACTTTACGACGAAAGGGTGTAAAATGCACGGTTTAGGTTGTTCTTAAAAAGCGAAATACGTCGACGATGGAGGCTGGACCTCACTACTTCACCAACTACCTGATCTAGCGCGCGTAGGTCGCTTGGCTGGGTCAGCGGGTCTCTCCACCGGAGTACGGACGCGCAGGGCGTACTTGGAAACTTAAAAAAACGACGACGACTACAAGCTGAAGATGAACTTGGCAAACTTCTCGGAGTCGAGTGTCACGCCGTCCTCGAGCAGCAGCGTCGACTGGTTCTTCTTGATGAACTCGACGAGCTGCGCGTCGAACTGTTCCTCGATCTTGTCCATCGTCAGGTTCTCCGAAGTCAGGATCTCGAACGCCGTCTTGACGTCGTCCATCGACGAGCCACTCTGGAGCTGCTCGGCACAGAACTTGGAGAACTCCTCGAACGAGATCTCATCGTTGTCGTCCTCGTCCATCTTGTCGAACTGGTCGTGGCAGTCATCCTCGCTCAGCGCGAGGCCGAGGCCCTTGCAGGCCATGATGAACTCCTCGCGGGCGAGAACGCCATCGTGGTCAAGATCGAAGTGGTCGAACACTTCCTTGATCTCCTTGATCTGCTGAGCAGTGAGGTTGCCGAGCTGGCTCAGCGCCACTTCCTTTTCAAGCGACTTAACCTTGTCGCGGACGGCAGTTTCGAGCGACGAGAACTGGGCACGCAGACTGTGGATGGTCTCGGTCGTGTACGGGTTCGTGTACACGCGCAGCTTCTCAAGCTCATCGTTGACCTTCTCGAGCTCATCCATCTCCTCCGACAGCGACGCCAACTCCTCTTCTGGAGTCTCGGCCTCGTTGTTGTCGATCACACCTTCGCCGTTGCCAACGAGGTCAATCGAGAGCTTGTGCTCGGTGTTGACGCGGAACAGCTTCTGGCGCAGCGTCACCATCGACGAGAACTGGTCGGCGAGCGAGCCGTCCACGTTGTTGATCGACTGGGTGCTGTGCGTGCAGCGCTCCTTGAGCTTGGCCGACAGCTCCGCGAACTTGCGACACACGTCGTCACGGCGCTCGACGTTCGCGAGCTCTTCCTCGAAGTAGCCATTCTTTTCCTCGCAGCTCGCAAGCAGACGCTGAACACGAGCGTCCGTCTTCTCGATCAACGCAACATCGGCCGTGCGGCCGGCGTTCACGAGCACGTCCTTCTTCGAGAGCAGCTTCTCGTTTTCGCTGACGACAGCCGCCTGGACCTTGGGCACGACGACGTTCTCGAAGTGAGCCTTGGCGGCGAGCACACCCGCCTTCGTGGCATCGTCCACACGCGTAGCGACTTCGATCTCTTCGTCCATCTCTTCGATGACGTACTTGAGGTTGCGCATGAGCATCTTGCAGTCCTTGACGACCGCATCCACCTCCTGCTGGGCACGAATGGCCTCCTCGATCTTGTTCTTGACATCCTCGATCTTGGCTTCGACCGTGGCGACGAACGCCTCCATCGCCTCCACACGCTGCACAGCCGACGCAGCTTCGGCGTTTTCAGGGCTCAGGCCCTGCGAGTGCTCCACGACCGTTTTAAGCAGCTGCTTGTACCGCGGCAGCTCGATCTCCTCGATGAAACCAACGCCTTCGAGCTTCTCCTCCGCCTCGGCGGTCGTGCTGGCGAGCAAGCCTTCGTCGAACAGCACCGAGGACTCCTTGTCCTTGGCCCAGGTCTCAACCTTCTCGAGCTCCTTGACCACCTTGGCCAAAAACACCTCCGTCTTCTGGAAGCTTTCGAGATTCTGGCGCAGCTTGAGCTCAAACGCCGTCTCCAGCTCGTCGAGCGTGGCCTTCATCTCCTGGAGCTTCTCAATTGGCGGGTCCAAGACTGGGATCTCGCGGTTGTTGTTCTTGCAGCTCGAGATCCAACGGCCCGCGCAGCTATCCACCGTCACGTACTGCGCCTCACGCGGTGGCTTCTCGCTCTTCTTGTACTCAAGGTGGTGCGCAAGCGCCTCCTTGGTCTCCGCGAGGCGGCGTGGCTGGCTCAGCGTCTGGAATCGCTCCACCTGGGAGGTCAGCCACTCGAGCAGACCCGAGGCGTTCTGCGCGTATTCGTTCGCGAGATCCTGGTGGCGCTGCGCGATGTTGACGGCCTTGCTGATGGTCGTCACGGCCTTCTTCTTCTGCACGCCCGAGGCAAACTCCTTGAAGAGCAGCGACACGTACGTCATGATCGACTTCTCATCCGGCTTTTCCTGGCCGGCCACATCGGCGACGTTCAGGAGCTGCGGGATCTTGAACTTCTCCTGGGCGATCGTGAACGCGCGCGTCACGTTCTCCGTGGCATTCGCGCGGTCGATCTTGTCAAAGTCCACGAGGCTCGGGTAGAAGCGGTGGATGAGCGCGCAGAAGGCCACGCCATCGGCCCACGAACTGGAAAAGTTCTTGACCTCGACGGTCGGGTAGTCGGACAGCGAGCGGTTCACCCACAGCAGCAGACCGTCCTTACCGGACACACCTTCAACGTCGATCTCCGCGACCTGGAACGACTTAATGAGCGTCCACATGAGCCCGAGAATGAGCTTCTGGTTGCCGTCCAGGATGTCCGACGAGCCCAAGTTGGTCAGGTTGACGTCCTTCTTGGCCAGGAAGGCGAACGCCATGTTCAGGTTCTCCATCTTCTGGATGCGCATGCGCGGCTTCTTGTTGAACTTCTACTCATCCACATACACAGCAATCCCCCCATGCATGAGCTTCCCTTTCCCCTTTGTTTCCATCCTCAACACCGGCAACTTGGGCTTACCTTGCACACTTTCTCGCGGCAGATGATCTGCAGCAGCGCGATGAGCCGGATGCCGTCGCTCAGGTCCTCATACAGGTCGTCGATCTGCATGCGCTTGCGCGACAGGTACGTGTTCGCCCACTACAAACACACGCATCCCCATGTTTCCGGTGAGTTTCCCTTTCCCTTTGCTTCAACTGGCGCTAGCGTCTCTGTTATCCGGTCCCACGAGACCGGAAAGCCACGAGCGCACGTACTCGCGTGAACGTGTTCTTCTGCACGTCGACCCACTCGTCGCCGCCCGCCATGCTTGCTCTGCTCGTTGCTTCTCCGCGTCTTCTTGCCGTGTGGCTTCCTCGCGTTTCCTCGCGTACGTGTGTGGCGTCGTTGCCGCTCCAGTAGTGGCGACTGTGGCCGTTCTGTCTGTTGGGGGAGCTACACCTTGGGCAGGGGGTGTGGCGTCTGTCGTTGTTGTCACCACGTGACAGGCGGGCTTCGACCCGTTTAGTGGATGCCGTGGGTTTGTCGCACAACCCAGAACCTCGGTTCACAACGGAGTGTTGTGTGGGATAAGGTTTTGGATGGGTGGGTTTACGCGGTTTAACGGGTTTGAGGAGATGGTGGGTTTGGATGGGAGAAAGGGATCGCAGGATGCGGCGTTGGATTGAAGCGTATAATAACGTTAGATTAGGCGTTGAAGTGGCTTCAACTGGACGCCAGCTGGTTGGTTTGATTGGGATGGAGGAATTCCGGCCGAAATGGCGCAGAAACAGGATGAAGCCAAGTCGGTACGTCGCACTTGCGCATGAATATGTGGGATATGCGTCGCATGTATCCACCACAATCGCCGTCATTATGCAGACGAGACACTGACGCGTCGATCGATGTGTTTCTTGTGCAGTTTGCCGACCAACTGCCGACGCTATTGGGGAGTGCGTCCGCCGGTATGATCGGCCGCATTTTTTGCCACCCGATTGACACCGTCAAGGCGCGGCTTCAGGCGAGTCCAGCGTCCCGGCAGAGCGTGATGGCTCTCATGCAGCTCAAGAACCTGAACGTCCTCCAGTTGCGGGGTCTGTATCGTGGCCTGGGCGTCAGTATGATCGGATCCGCGCCTGCCACGTGTCTCTACTTGACCTCGTACGAAGTGTCCAAGGACTCTCTTCACGGCATCGAACTCTTCCGCGAGAACCCGTCGCTGATGTATCTCGGCGCTGGCATGCTGGCGGAGGCGTTCAGCTGTGTGCTCTGGGTGCCCATCGACGTCATCAAGGAGCGCATGCAAGTCCAGCTACCAGTGGCTCAAGGCGCGTCGGCGACTGCGAGCCAGCGCGTGTACTACCGCAATACGGCGCACGCTGTGCAGACCATCATGCAGACAGAGCGTCTGCGAGGGCTGTACAAAGGCTACGCGGCGACGCTGCTGTCGTTCGGTCCGTTCTCAGCGCTCTACTTCATGTTCTATGAGAAGGTGGGTCATCAACTCTGCTGATTTTATGGGCTCTCAACCCGTATCTAACCGTGTGTACTCTGCATACAACCAGAACAAGGCATTGGTGCAGAACTACCTCAGGACGACAGAGCTCTCACCCCAGTACACGCTCGCCAGCGCCGCGCTGGCCGGCGCAGCAGCTTCGTTCATCACGAACCCGCTGGATCTCATCAAGCTTCGTCTGCAGGTACGCAGGCGTGTTGATTAGCTTCACCAACTGGGCTTGCTCACGTTCTCCGCGTACTCCTGTAGGTGCAACGAGCGTACGCTGCGGAGCCAAACGCCGTCGTGTACTCGGGGCTCGTGGATGGACTGTCCAAGGTGATTCGGTGAGTGATGCGTTGCATGTACCTCGTGTTGTCACCCACGTCGTAGTCATATCGTACTGACGTCGTGTCGTTGCTTGAACAAACTCAGATCCGAGGGCGTGTTGGCACTGTACAAGGGTGCCGGGGCGCGGGTGGCGTTCCACGCGCCATCCACAGCCATCACCATGTCGCTGTTTGAGAGCTGCCGGCGCTTTTTTGCCGATTTGTTGGAATGAGACCACCGTTGACCCAGCGAGTCTTGAATATTGTCCCTCACGTTGACCGTCCTATCAAAGTTTCTACCATTTTCGAGCGGACGGGATCCTAAGATCGCGCATCCCAAACAGAGCAACGCACAGTGCATTGCCTCCGCCCAGCAAGTCGAGCAGCCTGGTAAGGACACCTAGAGACGACATTTCAATGAGACGTGCCCACACACTTTGAGATGAGTCCTGATGAGCGTGGTCGAGACCTGTTGCTTGGTGACCTCGTGGACTTCCTCGAAGTAATCGCTTTCTTCGCTGCCGATGTCGTTCCCTTGAGATATTCCTCAGTTCGGAGCCAGAAAACTCACGGACGTGGGTGTTCGATAATGAAAAGCTTTCCAATATCAGCATCAATTCCGCATTATGATCAGTTCCCGTGTTTGCCAGCCAGGTTGTGACACTCCCTGGCCACCGTGATCTCGACGAGCCTAGAGCTCAAACGTGTACGAGATGATGGCCGGTCGCTCTTCGTCGTCGCCTTTGGTCTCTTCCTCGTCCTCATCGTCGCCATGTTTGCTCTCCTCCTTGCCCTTCGTGGGCACTTTGCCACTGCGCAAGCCAGCAAAGTACGTGGTCACGCGTGGCGGATTCGTGCCACGCTCCTTGCCAGTCTGAGTCTCGTTGTCTTGCGGCAAGTACACTTGTGTGTCCATCTCGCGACGGAAGTGGCTGAGCGACGTCTGGCATGACACAGTCTTGCAGTGGCGCAGATTGGCGATCTGCACGGCCTTGCGTCTCAAGTTCCACTCGTTCCAGTCGTAGTTGTAGTCGATGTTCTTCTCGACAAAGTGGGTTGGCGTGCTCGTACTCGCATCGACCTTCTGAGCCGGTGGAGGAGCCAGCAGCGGGTGCACGCCAGCGGCAGCCGCGCCTGAGCCACTCGTCGGTGTACCGTTAGGAAAGCGGCGGCAAAGTTTAAGGAGCGAACTCAAATTCGTGTTGGGGAACGAGTCCTGGAGACGCAGTAGGTAGATGAGAGACGGCTGCTTCGCTGCAAGGCGCAGGATACCCTGCACATAGCGACGAGGGTGCACCATGAACTCCTGGAGGGCTCTCTCGTTCACGAAGACGTGGTACGCGTTGCGGTACTGCACTACGCCGAGCGATGGGTCACCGGGAAGCAACAGACCACCACGCTCGACGATGGTCCACGGACAGAAACCCTGGTACTCGAGAGGCAGCTGCATGAACTCGGGCGTCGTGTCCACGGGCATTCGAATCGGATCAGCCACGCCTTCCTCAGCGTCGGCGTTCGCGGACTCCTCGTCGTCCTCCAACGTGTCGTCTTCGAGGGAGAAGCTGTTCTTGATACGGAACGACGGCATCTTGGCGGCAGGAGGCGTGCTGCTCTTCTCAGCGCCGAGGTGGCCTTCCGTGGGGAAGGTCTCGAGCTTCTCAAACAGCTCTTCGGCTGGGATCGTGCCAAACTTCTTCGCACGCCGCCAGTGCTCCGAGTCTTCGCCCAGCGAACGATCGAACGAGTCTTTAAATTGCATCAACGCCTTCAGCGACCGAGAGCGGGCCTGCAGCAGCTCGTGTTCATGAAGCAACACCTTCCAGGACTTGCTCACAGCTTCAAACAGCGGATACACCTGCGACTTTGGCAGCGACGTGCGCGATCCCACGAGGTTCTTAAGCGCACCCAGGTCCGTACGGAACGTCGTGATCATGGTCTCCATTTTATCGCTGGAGAACGTGATGTCTTCCTCCAAGCTCTGCAAGTATGACAGGAACTGGCGGCGGTTGCTGAGCTCGTCCTGCCAGCGCTGGAGGGTCTCCACGTTCGGCTCCAGTCCGTCCGACTCCTCCTCAGGGCGCTGGCTGTGGTGGGCGTGGAGCAGCACCTCCGTGTACTGCGTACACACTTCGTTGGCGTCCTGGACTTCGGCCTTGATCATGCGTGTAAGCGACATCATCTGCTCCTGGATGTCGTCCACGCCCACGAGGATACCCACGCCTCCCTTCCCGAGCTCTCTGTTGAACAGGCGAATGCCTTCGACGATCCGCATGAGCTCGTCCAGCTGAAAGCGCTTGTCTTCTGCCGACATGGTCACGAACGTCTTGAGTCCGACGCGTGGGAAGACGCTCTCCAACGCCGCTGCGACTTCCTTCTCCACATTCCGGTCCACGGGCTTGTCTGGCGCGTCCGCGTCCAGCATGAGCAGCGTGAAAATCTGTCGGTAGAGCGTGGTCAGCGTCTCGAAGTCGCTGGCCTTCTGCGGAACGAGCGTCGCGATGTTCCGCTGCATTGCCACGACGCCGTGGTCCTTGCGCTCGCGCTTCTGGCGAAGCGTCTCCTCCAGGTGCGCGTACGTGTAGTCGAACTCGAGCTGCATCTTGATGGTCTCGAGCGCCGGATCGTGCTGCTGGAGCAGCACCTGCACACAGCGGTCGACGAGGTACTGCTCGTCGCTGCGCTCCATCTCCTTCTCCAGCACGAGCTTGCGCTTGTTGCGGTGGAGAACCATGCGCGCGGCAAAGGCCGCGAGCGTCTCGCTCACCTCCACATTCTGGTACTTGCACCGCGCGACGATGTCGGCGACGATACGCTGCGCGTGGTCCATGGCGGGGACAAGACGATGCTCTTTGTGTGGCTGGAAGCGAGTCTCTCTTACTGCACGATCAGCTGCGGAATGGCAGGACAGGAAGGCGGAGCCGCAGCTGAAGTCGTGGGGGTGAGAGCCTATCTATAGGAGCCCGACGAAGTCCTAAAGGAGATGGCTGCCCCAAAATACAGCGCATACCGATGGTGTTGCTCTTGTCATGCCTCTATCTCTGTGAGCATTCGTCGGTCTTTAGTGGCGGGCGTTTGGAGATGCGCCGCAGCTTGGGCAGAGCTGCTGAGCTTGGCAGCTTCAACCTGAGTCACTGTCTGAGTCTGACTCTGATGCGGAAGAATCTTCGGTTTTAGCAGGAATCTGTGTTTCTCTGTTGTTGCGTGCGTCCGCAACACAGAGGAAGAAGTTGGAGGAAGCCATTGAAGAACGGCAAGCGAAGCGCGACTTCACGGCGCTGTACTGACGCCCACAGAGATCCCCACGAGCGCACGAGCCCAGCATTGAATAGCACGAAGCGTGATGGACGTGGTGTTCGAAGTCGCGGTCGTCGGACGGCATCTAGCGGCCGTGCCGCAAGGTATCGAGTTCGCGCAAGTATTCGTGATCGGAAACGCGCCGGAACTCGGCGCATGGGACTCTACCAAAGCAGGTAGGCGGCTCTCTACATAGCGCGCTGCGTAGTTATTTCATAGAGGTGCTGATCGTGGGTTTTACGTGTGTAGTTGCGTTGAAATTGACCGAAGAATCTGCCGCCGAGAAGACCTTCTCGGCGACTGTGGCGTTCCCCGCCGAACGCGAGTACTTCCCACTCCAATACAAGTATATTATCAAGGACGCGCAGACGAATGAAGTGGTGTCGTGGGAGGCCATTCCAGGCAACCGCTCGCTCACGCTCACGAGAAGCTCCAACGTCGCACGGTGAGTCGCAGACTGGCTCGTGCGAATTCGCTTCGTTCGCCTCACAAATGTGTGCGTACTTTCTCACAGTGGGCAGCCAGCCAAGCAGAGCTCCACGTACACTGTGGACTGCGTGCCGAGTCCTGGCGACCGCGTGGCGTCTCTGGGCAACGACGGCAGCCGCAACGGCTTCTACGAGTGGCGCTGTGCGCGCACGAAGCGGGAGGCGAATCCGTGGTGGACGGTGGATCTCCAAGCCACGGTGGCACTCGAGACGCTCAACCTGTGGAAGGCTACGACGTACCACGAGCAGCCCAAGCCGAGCGTGTTAAAGCCGCCGGCGTCCGCCGTGAACGCAGCGAGTCGGTCGTCGGTGGTGCCAGCTCCTCCTGTCTGGGTGTTCGTGTCCACAGAGGATCTGAGCGCCAAGTCCGGAGCCGATCTCATCAAGCTGGTCAAGGCGCCTGGGTATCTGCCTGATACGATCCGGGCGTTTCCGCTGGAGCTGCATGAAGACCGTCGCGTGGAGACTGTGAGTCTAGCTGGTGCAGTGGGGCGCTACGTGAGTCTCCAGTACGAAAGCGAGGCGAGCACGCTGCAGTTTGCGGAGGTCGAAGTGTTCACAAAGAGCGTTGAGAAGCCCTCGACGCCGCTCAAGGTAGCCGACGGCTTCTACGGCGTCGACGCGGTCGTGGACGGAGACCTGCAGGAGTACGTCGACAGTGAATGGGTGGATCCGCGCGGCGATCGGTCGCTCGTGCGAGTCTGGGTCGGCAGTTTCGAGAAGGAAAAGCCGGCGATCCAATGGTACGATGGATTCAGAAACACAAAGCCCATTCACGTTTCGATGCGTTATCGCGTGCGACCGAAGCACGGATTATTGGAGGCGGCATCCGAGCTGCAAGTCGACAGTAGGGGAGCGTCGCTATTGGATAAAGACTGCGCAGAGCTTCGCCAGGATCTGGCAGCACTTCTCCACCAGCCTCGCGACTTGAAGCCGTATCTCAACTCGACTGGGATGGCTACCGTGGAAGACTGGCTGGAGCACTTCACGACGACCCACTTGCTGGACGAGGCGCAGGCGACACAACTGAAGTCGCAAATCAAAACCCAGACGTTCAAGGACGGCGAGACGCTGCTTCGATACGGCGAGCAGTCGCGGACGGCGTACTTTATCACCAAGGGAGAGATCAAGGTGTGCGGCCCTCCGACAGTCACCGGTGTCGAAGTTCTGGGATCGGTGTCTTCGAACGTGGCTGTCAACGACTTGGGATTGTTCTCATCGTGGCCCGAGCGCAGCGCGACGCTGATTGCAAACGGACCAGTGGAAGCTCACGTTGTGACATTCGAGTCTTTCAAGCTGACGCTTGGTGAGCCGAAGTTGCGTCGCCTCCGAGAGCAACTCCTGCGTGAGCGCAACAGGCTCCATCCGTCGTCGATGTCCAACGTCTTGACCAAGAAGCTTCTCGTCGTGGACGAAGATCACGCTCAAGTCTTCCGAACGAAAGTCCCCACAGACGAGCTCTCCAGCAGTGAAGGATCAAGAGCTCACCGACTTGAGCTCGAGTTTTATGAGGCGACTGAGGTGGGCACCAGCATCGCCAGCAACAGAGAGCGAGGAAACCTGCTCGGCGTCGCGCCGCTGCTGCTCTCCCAGCTCGACCAACACGGAGAAGGTCTCCTGACGATCCCTATTTTGTTCAAGGGCGAAGGCGAGGACAGCGTCTCCGTCGTTGGCCAAGTGTCGCTGCACTACCTCGTCGTACGGCCGTTCGTGCATGCGAAAAATTCGCTCGCTAGTGTGTGGCGTTCGTACTGGCGCGAACGACCGCCTCTCAACGGTGGCCACCGAGGCATGGGCCGTCATTTCAATCAGGTGGGTGGCTTCCGGAAGGCCCTCACACGTGAGAATACGCTCGCTTCGTTCCTTCTCGCCGGTCGCAGCGGAGCCGATTTTGTCGAGTTTGACGTGCAGCTGACGAAGGACCACGTCCCCGTGCTGTACCACGACTTCATCCTGCGCGTGGGGCTCGAAGACAAACGAGTGTGGACACAGGGAGCCAAGGCCGAGCAGCACGAGATTGCGATCCATCGAATGTCGCTGCGTGAGCTGACTCGGTCCCAGACCTCGGCCGTGCCTCGCAAGGAAATGCCGATGCTCAAGCGCCTCGTGAAGAAGCACTGGCACGCGATCCTCGGCCGACCCGTCAAAGTCAAGTCGACTGATCCGTTGCGTGGGAAGATCGGAGACCTTACGGTGGATGACGAGCACCTCGTCGACTTTTATCCGTTGCTGGAAGATCTGCTCAAGCACGTTCCACCAGAGATCGGGCTCAATATCGAGATCAAGTATCCGGACCGCTTCAAGCGCTCCAACTACCGCTTCTCGCCGTCGTTTGCGATGAACTACTACGTCGACAGGATCCTGCAATGCGTCTTCGACCACGCGGGCAGCCCGACTCGGCGTATCTTCTTCTCGTGCTTCGATCCGGACCTGGTTGTGTTGCTACGGGCCAAGCAGGCGACCTTCCCAGTCTTCTTCCTCACCTATGGCCGCGTCCAGCCGACGGTTGACGCACGGTTGTCCCTCCAGTTCGCCGTTAACTTCGTCAAAATGGAAAAACTCCGTGGTATCGTGTCCAACTCTGATGAGTTTCTCACAAATCCGGCGTGTGCCGAGCTCGTGAAGCGCAATGGCACCGTGCTGATGACATGGGGCGACCAGAACACGAGCCACGAGTGCGTGCAGCTCCAGAAACGCCACGCAATTGACGGTGTCATCAGCGACAACATCGGCGATCTCACGCGCGAAGACGCCAAGAAATGACACTGAAAAGCGCGCGGTGAGCTGTGTGCGTGCGACACTGGCTTCTACCGTAGAGGGGTAAACAGAGCCCAAGATTGAACACGCGTCGTCCGAGAGTAGAGGGGGCGATGCATTACATGTCATGACATTCGATCCTTCGTGGTGTGGCTAGTACGGCGCATTGGTACGGAACGAACAGCTCTTTTTGTGTTCGGACGTGGTGGCTTCCTAGGTCTTCGGGTCTTCTGGGCATGGCGGCTGGTAGAGGCATGTGACATTGTTCCGTTGGCGCGTCGACTTGTCATTGCACACGCGGAGATCGTCATGGCACGCGAAGGTCGTCATCAGCAGCGACGCGCTGCAGAGCAGCAGCAGCGAGAGCTTCATGGCTGTAGAGTTGTGCTGTTCAGCGGAGGCAGGCGCAACGGCGTTTGGACGAATGCGAAGAACGTTTCCATGGGATGTGGTCGTCCCCATTATCCATTATCGGATACCTTCCCTTTCCACCTGAGCTATAAATGAATCACCACCGTAACCGCCGTGAGAGCGGCGCCGATTATGGAGCCCACGACGGTAATCGCTGCGGATTGGGAGGGCGACGGCACGGGGTTGGAGCTTGGCGTTGTGACTTCGTTGTTGTTGTTGTTGTTGTTGTTGTTGTTGCTGGTGCCGTTGTTGGTCTGGGTGCCGTTGCATGCCTGGAACTCGCAGTTGGGAGCCACACGCCCGACGTAGGAGCCGTCGGGGCAAACCCTGGCGTCGGCCGAGCAGAAGACGCCGCGACTGCCGCTGCCGGGCGAGTTACTCGACGGACAGGCAGCGAAGTCGCAGTTAGGGCCCTCGCGGCCAACGTAAGATCCGTCCGGGCACGGCTTCACGTCGGCTGTGCACATGAGGCCGCTGACGATCTCCGTTGCGAAAAGCAGAGCACACAGAGCGGCAGTCACGCGAGACGCAGAGACGCCCTTCATGATGGACAATTGGTTGTGAGTGCGCGTGGCCTGCGTGGTAAATTCCGCAATGATTCCAAGTGGGCAGGTGGAGGGAGTGAGAGGGATCTAGAAAAACGGTGGAAGGATACGTCGATAGGTGGGCATCCATGGGTGGTGGGTGCACAGGAAAATTGAGAGAACCCGCCCGCGTAAGACACTTGAGCATATCATTGCCGTTGGACTCATGAGAGTCGCCCTTGGGTGCGACACACACAAAGCTCAACACTGGTACCTAGAACTGGACAACAGCCACGATGGCAGCGACGGCGACGCTCGCACTGGCCACCAGGGCGGCAGCCGACGACTTGGCTGTGGCAGACGGCACAGGCGACGTCGACGCGACTGGTGCCTGCACGTCGTTGTTGCTCGGTTGGCTGGTGGTTCTGTTGGTGGGGCACGCCGCGAACTCGCACTTGGGGCCTTCGCGGCCGACGTACGTTCCGTCCGGACAGATCCTGGCTTCAGCCGTACATGCATTGCGATAGCTGCCACTGCCGCTGCTTGGACACTTGGCGAAGTCGCACGCGGGCTCCACGCGGCCGACGTAGGAGCCGTCAGGGCACATCAGTGCGTCGGCGTCGCAGGCCACGACGGGCGTGTAACTCTGCGAGAGAAGCACGGCGCAGACGGCAATGAACGGGAAGGAGACGAGCTTCATGGGAGTTTTGGCACAAGGCAGATTCGGGAATGACAGCCAATACTGCGGAGAGTTTAGTCGAGATTATCGTGATGTGAGACGCTCACGACGACTTGCCGCCCACTACTTTGGGTGTGGCCCACACCCAAAGTAGTGGGCGGCAAGTCGTTGTGGTGCGTCCAAAAATTGGCAAGTGAGAACTCGAACAATTCCTGTGGTTGTCCGATGTCGGAGATACCACTGTAACGAAGAATCTGGCCAGTGAGAGATATATTATATTGCCCACTTCAGCATAGAGCACGGACGGACTCATTGAGCACTGCAGCCTGAATGGTGGCTGGTACTTACCGTACTTGGAAGTACCCGTACACAGTATCCCGTTATTGGGATACTGTATTATAATACATAACACTGACGAGTCCTACAGTATTGGTTTGGAACCCAGAGAAAAACGAACCACTCGATCAACGTGAGTATTCATCACGAGCGGCGATCGAACGTGACGTGGACTCAACGCGTGACCATCTTCCAGTCTCCTCGTAGCTGTATCTACACTTATCTGACAGCTCTGGTCACAGCCTCCTACGTCGCCATCAAGGGATATGATAAAGCCAAGATCTTGGAAGTCCAATTACTGTCTGACTCAAGATGCCAAAACTGCAGCCGCTACTACGACTACACTGATGACGGAACCGACGGCGACATGGGTAGCAGACTGAGGCGGAGCTGGCACAGGATTGGAGCTTGGCGCTTGGATGTCATTGCTGTTACTGCTGCTCGTGCCGTTGCTACTCTGCGTGGAGTTGTTGCATTGACTGTAGCTCCCGCTACCACCGCGACGGTTGCTGTCACTGTCAACGTCGCTACCAGTGCCACCGTTGCTGCCACTGCCACTATCGCTGTTTTCGCCGTACGTGCCGTTATTGCTTTGGATGGCGTCGCATGGCTTGAAGTTACACTTGGGAGCCACACGCCCGACGTACGAGCCGTCCGGACAGATCCGGGCGTCGGCTGAGCAGTGGACAACGTCACTGCCACTGACACGGCCACTGCTGGATGAGCTGCTGGGTGGGCAGGCGGCGAAGTCGCAATTCGGTTTTTCACGACCAACGAAAGTGCCGTCTGGACACCCAAGCAGATCAGCCGTGCAGGGGTCGCCACGCACGCGATGCGGCGCTAGCAGCGCGGTGAAGATTGCGACGAACGTGACAAACTTCATACGGAATCGGGGAGTATACAACGACGGGCTCCGAATTGGTAATGGGTTATGAACGTCGATCGGAAAAGCAGCAGACACAGAGGCAAAGAGCCGCACAACATACCAGTGTTGAGCAGAGCGTACAGGAATGTTAGAGTCCAGAACATGGAGCTGTGTTGGAATATTCGAGTCGCCTGCAGTCGTTCATGTCTACCAACTTTGAAGTTGTCCCACAGACGGAGATGGGGAAACGCGAGTGTGGATTTTCGAAGAATAGTGGAGTGGAAGGTGTAGCCATGTTGAAGTCTCGCCACAGCGTGGTTCGGTTCGAGCCTTCGACTCAGGCGAGCGTCATTGACGCCAGTGTGGACAGTCGCGTGGAAGGGATTGGTCCGATATGCTGATCGTTGGCTTGGTTGAGGTGGCGGATTCCTCCAGGACAGCAAGAACGCTGCGTTCTGAACGCAGGCACCGTTGCTCTTGCCCTGGCGCTGGAGCCCTGGCGGTTTACTGTATCAGTGGTGTTTAGAGCGTGCTTCTTCCACTTGATGTCATCGGCTCCTGCACTCCACCGTGGCGAGAACAACAGGAAGGCTCATGGGAATCGACAGGCGCCAAGGGTTTCTCTATTTTACTATACACTGTGGTGGTCGCCTGGACGTTGTTTTCGCGCTATTCCCATTTTTTTTCGTACGCTTTCTTGGAGACTTGGCTTGACGTCACATATTTTACTACAGCACTCGCGCCATCACCACGGCAATCACGGGGGCGGCGGCGGCCGACATTGACGACGCCGACGACCTCACGCTCGGCGTCGGCTCGGGCGTCTCCGGACTTGGCGTGGGGAAGTTGTGGTCTTGAAGGAACTGGACTCCGGACCCGGCGCTCGTGCTGCCTCCAGGCGGGCACGCAGGGAACTCGCACTTGAGCTTGGGATCGCGACTTACGATGTCGCCGTTCGGACAGGCCAGCGCGTCTTCTTCGCATCCGACGACCTCCACAACGCCGCTGCCCGCGTGGCTGTGGCTGTGGGAGCCGCTGGCGCTGGAGCAGTCATGGAACTGGCAATTGCGCTGCGGGTCGCGATGCAGCGTGCGCCCGTTGGCGCACAACTTCGCGTCTTCGGGGCATTGCGCGGCCAGCGAGAAAGGCGCCGTGAGGGCCACCACCACCGCTGCCAATCGCAGCGAGAACGACACGAGTCTCATGGCGGCGAGGCGGCGCGATCACTGCGCAGTGCGGCTGTGCGTGGAAATGGAAGAATGAGCTGCAAACGGACATTCGTGCCGTCGCATTGCGCGGCCGCGTAGCTGTCCGATTGAGCAGCTCAATCGGTTGGAATCCAAGGATTCCAACGGATGACTGAATCACAGATGGAACCCTTTCACGAGAGCCATGCGGTTCAACGATCAAACGTGCAGCACCAGCTGGCGATGCCGTTGAAAACCTCCGTAAGAGCATATTTCATCCAACAAACCTCAATTGTGAACTAATGGGTGCATTCTGTATCTCAGGTTTCCAACGGTCAGTATCGTATATTACAGGTTTCGCGTCGCTACGGACGGCTACATGAGGATGCACGAACCCTGCTTGGGGCTGCTGCTGCTCGACGTGGGAGCTGTTGATCCGCCAGATCCATCCGCCTGGTCGTCGTCGTGATCGCTGTGACTCCGATTCTGATGGGTGCTTGGCGCGTTGAAGGAGCAGGAAGAGTTGTGGCTGGTGTTCATCCGGGGCGGGAGAGACGAAGTTGCAGCCTCATGCGAGGACAGCGCGGCTTGGCTTGGAGCTGGCCGCTTCAACATGTTATCCAGCGGGTCCTCGCCCTGTTCTTCGACCTGTCGTTGCTGCAGCGTCGCGATGACCTCGGCCGGCAGCCCCATCTTGGTCGCGTCCATCTTGGCCTGCTCACGCAGCACGGCGTTCTTTACGGCGTCGTGCTTGAACGGAACTGCAATTCCACAAACCCACAGAGTATTCGTCCGTTAAATCTTGAACAAGAACTGGTTTGCAGCCAGCCCTCAACGTACCAAAGCTGTCGTCCGCTGCAGCGTCGGCGTCAAAATCCACCGGCTTCTCCCACGTGTCCTCGCCGGTCTCCGTGTTGTGGTAGTACGTGCGGCCGCGCTTGCTCGTCAGCGTCGCCCAACGCTTGCGCTTCGGCTTCTCAACAGGGTGGGCACTCACAGCAGCACTCGCACTGGAGGCAGACGCCTTGGCAGAGGCCTCACTCCCAGCAGCAAAGGCGACCGTCTCGATAATGACGGCGTCTCCGACGGGCTCTGCCTCGTACACGCGACCGCAGACGGTACACTTCCCCAGCGCCAGCATGTCGTCCTTCGGGATGTTCACCTTGCATCCTGCGCATTTGATAAACCGCTCGTTCAGCGACGCCGCCGTCGCGCCGTTCACTCCACGCGTCGCCATTTTGTCGTAGCTCCTGAGCTTTTCGATTGTTTCTCTCAGGCTCGCTCGAGCAACATTAGTCTAGTGGGTGCATTCAGGCAACATTCAGACAACATTCAATGATTTGCACCCAGTGAGGGTTCAGAATGGAAATGCCCCTTGATGCGCAAGAATCAAGATGATGCAAGAGGAAACGTGCGGGGGAAATGCGATGGCGTCTGTTCTGTGGGCTCTGCTCTTACCATACACTATGCTACTGGGTGATAATTAGGATCTATAGCGCGACAGGCTGCGAGTCAGCGTCGCTCTCTTCGTCTTGCTTGATCAAAAATGGCTGCGTAGTGTCGATGTGGTCCAACACCCGCATGAGCTCCTGGAGATCGTGGTCGTTGAGATCTGGAAGGAGCGGAAGCGCAGGGATCTCCGAATCGAACAGATCCACGTCCATAGTCCCAGCGCCGCGTCCTGGTTCTTGCTTTATTGTGCCTGTAGTCGATGCATACGCGGTCGGAACACGTTCGATGGGCGGCACAGGCAGGCCCTGTCGCCGCAGACGTCGACGGTGGTCCACGCGCCGTTGGTTGATGTTCGCACGCTCACGGTGGTGCGCGCAGAAGCGATGTAACCCGCCTCCGCGCTTCTCACTGCGCAGGTTGTTGCAGCGCTTACTCGGGTAGCGACACAGCTCTGGGCTGCGGTCGTCGCTATCGCTGGAGGCGGCGTAGTCGAACATGTTCATGGACTGTTTGGGCATGGTGCTGAAGAGGTACGTTGGCGGGGGCGACGCAGGGACCGAGTGGCCGATGGTCATACGCTGTATCATCGTGGCGCTCTGTGTGGTGCTGTGGGTAAATTTCTTCTGCGCGCTGCGCTTGGGCTTCTTCGGCTTCTTCGGCTTCGGTGGAAATGGATTTTCCGGACTGATTGATCTCAGCAGCTCCAGGTGCAGGTGGGGGTGTGTGACAAGACCAACATTCTATCCTTCTCGACCATCATTCATATTCGTCGGACTATCGGGTTGCATCAACGGGTACGCTCAATTAGCCAATCAGATCGCGGAATGAGAGAGAGATCGAGAAGACCTCCTATAACCTATAATTGGGCTCAGAGGCCAACGTAGTCTCCCATAAAAAGGTTGCCAATAACCTCCATTTCATGATATTCATATGCGAACCGCCAGTGGAGCGGAAGCCAGACGACATCGGATGGAGCTCGGTGATGCCATCGCCGCGCTTCGGCAATCTTCGCGCCTCGTCCCAATGCATGGCGATCCTTGTCGCTCTGTATGACTACACTCGCGTCGTGTCACGCTGGAAATTTTGCGTGGACCCCGCTGGTGGGTTACGCGTGGGATACGATGAGTCGAAAGCAAGTCTCACCCCACAGTCATCAGTATGATTTGCACTTGGCCATACACAATCCCCGCCATATTCTGGGTCGAGAATGAGGCTGCGAATACGCTTTAGACCTTCACTTTTGGTACAGTACTCGAAAAGCAGCTCCACACGGCAGTAGTCAACACAGAGAACTACCAAATATTGGTCCTTCTCGCTGCGGCAGAGACACCCGGAACGCCGTCTGGTCTACAGAGCCTGGCGTGGCTCGCCGTGGTTGGCTTGGATGCGATCCAATCACCACCATCCAGCGGAAGAGTCCTTTTCTCGTCCTTTTCTCACGTGGCAGGCACCTGCCAGGTGCAGCCTGCACGCTGATGCAACTTGAACGAAGTGTAGTCAACGAAGGGCTACAGTACCGGTACCGCAGTCGTGCGGCAGGTAGCAGTGTACCGCTTCTTGGTACTTCAACTACACGAGAGAGTCATGTGCAGCAAGATTCGGGTTCGTTAGAGCTTCGTGCCGGAATTCACGTCCGGATGGGGATGGTGGAAGCACGATCCTCCTGCGACTATTCAAGATGGCAGTACATGTGGACAAAGCTTAACCATGCACGGATCCCGATCTGGATACGGCCCCAAAAAAACTTTTCCTTCATGAAGTTCACGATGTTTGCATGCAAATCTCCATCTCAAGCGCTTCCCCATCTAGTCTCTGGCGTGCTTAAACTACTCCTATCTATCAAATCTATCAAGTGCCGCTACTGACCACTTAGGGCTGTATCTCTACCCGAAAACCATGACTACGTGCATACTGTTCTCGATCGTCAGAACAACTCAACGTCCAGCCAACAGCCTTCTCAACAGCTACAGTCAGTGAAGACACCTTCCACAGAGGGGGGGGGGTGCAATTCGACTACTCGTAACACGTCGCAGATTTCTCGTTGAAGTACGATTCGTACTTAGCCCTCTTACTGCAACCTTCGTGCAACCTCTCTGTGTCCTTCTCGTTTCTGCTGTGCCAGCAAAAGCGCGTCACCTTCTGCTTCGATCCCTTTTTTTCATGGCAGCCCTTGTCCCAAATGGATAAATAGCCGCCCATCCAACAGCTCATTATCCAGGCCGACTAATCTAATGGCGTTTGTGGGGGACGCGCTGCGCTTCGTGACGTCCGCCGTGGACGCGCGCGTCGTCACGCCCGTGGCCACGCGGCTCGCCAACTCGGTCGCGAATCCCTACGTGCTGAGCTATTTCCTATGGGACCGCGTGAAGAAGCTCACGCCGCAGCGCGCGCGCGACCTCACGCGGCTGCTGTCCACCGCCGTCACGAATGCCGTGGGCGTGTTGGGGGCTGAAGAAGCCAAGCAGCTCGCGAGTACGACGCGTCGCCTCCAGGACGAAGTCGTGGCGGCCACCGTCACGCCGCAGGGAAAGGACGTCATCCTGAACACGGTCGCGACGGCGTCCAAGGTCGCGCAGGCGCTGAACACGCCGGAGACCAAGGCCGCGACGCAGCAGGTTTTCGAGACGCTGCAGTCGCTAATCGATTTCTTCGCGAGTGACAGTGGCAGGAAGGTGATCAGCACGGCGGGGGAATGCGCCACGAAGGTGTGTGAGGTCATGGCGTCGCCCGAGTCGGCGGTGCTGCTGGCAGAGGTCGCCACCAATATCTGCCACGCACTGGAGGTCGAGGGCATGCGGCGCGAGGCAGAAGCCGAGGCCCAGGAGAAGGAGCAGGAGATGCAGGAGATGCAGGAGGAGGTGTACGAGGACAAGCCCGGGATGAGGGCGTCGCTGTCGTCGTCGGTGGACACCTTTGAGACGGAGTCGTTCCGGTCGGAGTTCACACTCACACCCACGGTGCTGGAGGCCCACAGCCGACACCTTGCATCACCAAAGGCCAAGGAACGCAGCGCGTTGCGGTCGGCTCGCATCGAGAAGGACGTGCTGCTGAAGATGGGCGTGAACCCGTCGATGCTGGAGGAAGTGCAGTGCATTCTCGACCGCCTGCGTGAAGAGCAGGAGCGAGAGGAGGCCGCAGCACGTGCGTCAGTGATCCCCGAGGAAGACGAGGAAGAGGAGATGCTGCTCAACACGAACCTGGAGGACACGGACGACGTCAGCATCTCCAGTGCCTTCGGCATTCGGTCGTCGTCGCTGCCGTTGGACCCGGAGCCGACGGTGGAAGAAGAGTCCAAGACCGACACGGAAGAGGATGAGGGAGTGATTCTACCGGATTGGCACCCTGAGCCTGTTCGAGACGCGCTGCGTCGCCGCCATGTCGCCATGGAAGAGAGCCAATCCCAACGCCACGCACTGGACGACCAATCGCGTGCCATGACGGAGCTGCTCGCCAAACGGCGCATGGTCCACGGGGACATGCAGCCAGAGGACATGCTGGCCGTCCGCGTGATCTCACAGATCCTCGTCTTCGCGATGGCGCTGTTCGTGCTGCTGCTCTTCGTGTACGTCGGCCGTCTTTTGCTATGAGAGATTTCATGGCAAAACGCGGTTTGGATAGTAAATATTCGTTATTACGACAATTTTTTCATCGTCGTCGTCGCGCGTTGCATCTGCGCGATCTCCGTCTGAATATCTAGCACAGGAGCGAAGCGCAGGTCGAGTTCGCGTTGGATCGTCGGGGCTGAGTGGCCCATGCGTGTCCAGATCCGGACCTGTCGGAAGTAGTCGTCGTAGATCTCCGCCGCGCAGATCGGAAAGAAGTCCTCCTCCTCGTACTCGGCAATCTCCTTGAGATGCGAGAGCCCGAACGGGCTGTTGATGAGCACGCAGCAGAGCTTTGGCTCGGCCAGACCGGCCGTGAGCACGGCGTGGACAGCGTTGATGGTCGCCGCCGTAGTTGGGTAGTAGATCAGCCGAGGCAGCTTCTCCTTCTTCTCCGTGATCGTCGCAGTCGGCGGCTTGGCTCCTGGAGGAGGCTTTTCCGACGGAGCCTTTGGTGCTGATGCTGCTGAGCTGGACGATGAAGAGCTCTTGTGGGAAGACGCTGGAGCTGTTGAAGACGACGCCTTCGGTGAAGAGCCAGAGCTTGGATTGCTTGACGACGCCTTGACAGGCGTAGATGGTGGAGTTGCAGCATTCGAGCTGCCTCCGTTCTGTGGTGGCTTTGGTTGCTGTGATGGCGACGAGTTTCCATTGGTTTGCGATGCTTCCTTGCTGCCGTTTGTCGGAGGCTTTGGTGGCGGTGGCACCCACAGATCTGCCTCTGCTGGAGTGAGAACGGTGTACCCGTTGCGTTCCAGCAGCAACTGCAACGGCGCATAGTTCAACGGCGTGGCGTCCAGTACGATCGTCTTGTGCTTCTCAGCAAACCGACTACACCACTTGAGAATCGCCAGCAGCAGAGGCGCCTTGGCGTCGATCAGCACGTCGACTTCCTTTTTCAGGCGAATGCGTTCCTTCAGCGTCACAAACTCAGTGCCGCCCGTGTCACAAAGCTGCAGTGAGTCGCCCAGAAACACCGTCAGGGACCGGAACGGACGGTTAATCTGACGCGAGGCAGCGCGTTCGATCATGCGGTAGGCCTGCGAGGCCTCCTCCAGTGTCACGTCGTTGTTGGGCTTCTGTAATTCATGAGCGCGATCAAGGTTTGTGGCGTCCGCTTCGATACACAAAATGAACTTCCCGGTCGTCGTCCGCAGCATGTACGTCTCGTCGATCCGCAGCTGAGCCCACGAGTGGCGGTAGCCGTAGTTGCCAGAGCCCACTTGCCACACACACGGAATCCAGCCTTGCTTCGACCAGAGCCCCACAAGATGCCGGCACTTGGCCGGACTCTCGTACACTGGCAGGATGTGGGCCCCGTACCGAGCCATGGAGACCTCGGTCACGTCGCTGCCTTCGCCTGCGAGTCGGATGATCCTCTCAGTCACACCCCGCAGTGGCGGCTCGCGGCCGTTGTACACGTTGTCGACGTACTTGGTCGTAGCGAGCATACTCTCCCGCACGATACTGAGAAGCTGCGCGATCACCATCGACCCGGCGATGACGGACCGCATGGTGTACATGCTGTGGAGTTCCAGCATGAGCTGTGCGTCGCCCGGACGCGTCTTAGGATCCAGAGCCTTCAGCACCGTCTCCGGATCCAGTCCGATCGACTGAGCCACGAGCTCCGCCTCGCGCGTCTCCCAGATCACACTGGCGTTGAAGTTCTCCAGCGAGTACTTGAACGTGAAGGCCAAGGCCTCTGCCGTGGAACACGCTGGATCCAGGAGCAAGTACGACTCGTACGACGTGATGCCCACGACGGCAACGGAAAATACACCGAGAACCATGATTCGCAATGGCTTGAAGATGCTCGTCATGGAGACGTTGGCGATCCGCAACAGGATCTGCGACTCGCGCTTGAACGACACGCGGTCGCGGTCGATCTGCACGCGCCCCGGGAACTCCTGCTCGGGCTTCCACATGGCGTCGTGGAGCCGATCGTCCTTGCGCTGCGGTGGCGTCGATTTGTCTTTGTTGGTGCCATTAGCGGAGACCGTGGCACTGGAAAGCGGTAGGTTTTTGAAGAGATCTGGCTTCAGGAGCGGCGCCGACGCGGGCGGAGCAGCGGGAGGATGGAGAGCGCTGTTCAGCAGCGACGTCGCCTGCTTGGCTCGAGCGCGCCAGACGCGCTGCATGCGCTCGAACATCGCCATTGTCCACGGCCGGCGGAAGCCTCGATGATCGGGAGATTCTTCAAGGGGTTCTGTGTCAAGTCATCAGCCACTGCAGAAACCAAGCTAGCCTGATAGTCACAAGAGAAGCTAACCTAATATGCTAATCGGGTCCTGGACGCTGGCCAAGCCAGCCTGGCTTGGACAGACGAAAAACTCTCACTCAGATGATTTTTTTCTGGGGCTCGCGACGCGAATGCCCGGAATTGACCAAGCCTCGGCTCTGTTGTGACTCAGCTCTGCATTGTTAGAGACTCACAACTTGTGAGTCTCTAACAATGCAGAGCTGAAGTACCACTTCCAAGATGCGTCATGGGAACGCCAAGTTGGCGTTCCCATGACGCATCTTGGCGGCCAACGTCTGAAGTGTGCAACAGGGTTCTGTAGATCCGACTGCTTGAGCCGGAAAGAGGGCACTTGGAGGCGGTGGCTGGTAGAGAGGAAAACTCAAAGTGAGCATTAGCTTCTTAGCTGCTCTGACCGCCCTTTTGGGTCTCTCTCCATGGAGGCTTTCTGTTTGTT
>JAADXN010000128.1:0-42934 GCA_023337875.1 Pythium apleroticum | reverse complement strand
GCGGTGACGTTTCATCCGTAAAGTGTAGCCATGTCGATGACTTGGTTGGTGCGATCTTATTCAAAGGGTGCTTGTGGGGGGATCTAGTACATCGGGAAGCTCTTGTCGATGCCGTGGGCCTCGTCTGCGTACTGAGTATACCCGCCTTCGACGTTGAAGACGTGGCTCATGCCAGAGGCCAGCAGCCAAGAAGTGACCGCGACCGAGTCCACGCCGCGGCGGCAGATGACCAGCAACGGACACTCAGAAGACGGCTGCGATCCAGTGAGAGAGAGACCCTGGTTCACGAACTCCTGAAGTTGGTTCTTCGCTCGCGCGCGACGCAGTTGATCGAATGGTAGGTTGACGGCCTCGGGAAAGTGCACCATCTCAAACTGATGGGTTGGTCGAGTGTCCAGTAGAATGTGATTTGAATCGGTGGCCTCGCGAAGACGAGCGAAGGCTTGCAGGCTGATATTGTTTGCCGCGCTGAGTGGTGGAAGACCGTAGTCATCGACGCCGCAAGAAGGCTCGACAGTAGACTCCAGTCGATTCTCCCCGCAGCTCGAGCAGTCAGGTCGGCGCCGGTTTGTCATCTTGAGTCGCCGGAACTGGCTGTCGTAGGCATCGAACAGCAACTGCGAGCCGGTGGAAGGTGCTCCCATGTTTGTGATCACCTTCACTGTTTCAAGTGCTTGTATGCATCCGATAATGCCTGGGACGACCCCCAGCACCCCGTTTTCTTCGCAGCTTTGTGGCTGGCGAGGCGGCGTGGCATACAAACAGCGATAGCAAGCGGCGCCAGGTTCGTATGTGAACACGGTGACTTGACCCTCGAACCCAAGCGCGCTTCCTGAGATCAAAGGCTTGCGCGCAGAGGCGCAAACATCGTTTATGAGGTAGCGAGTCGCTGGGTTGTCGGACGCGTCCACTACGACGTCGTATTGCTGGACCAATGCCGCTGCGTTCAACGCGGAGAACCGACTCGGGTGAGTGTCGACCGTCACATCAGGATTTAGCAGTCGCACACGCTTCGCTAGGGAGTTGACCTTTAATGCGCCAATCGTGGACTCGTCGTGGCCAATCTGGCGGTGCAAATTCGATCGCTCGACGCGGTCCTTGTCGACCAGTCCGAGGCACCCGACACCCATTCCAGCAAGGTACAGCGCGAGAGGGCAGCCCAACCCGCCAGCTCCAATGACCAGCACGCGCGCTTGACGTAGACGAATTTGACGCGCGATTCGGAAGTCTGGCACCAGCATTTGGCGGCTGTAGCGCTGCATTTCGACACGCGAGAGTGGCGTTGTCGGGGCGTCCGCGTGGACTGCAGGCGAACGATCGCATGGCTTGGATTCTTCACTTGGCGGCTTCTCGAGAGCATCTCGCAGTCGCTGGTTTTCGGCTTCTAAGGCAGCGATCCGCAGCTGAAGCGTCGTGCATTGCGCGCAGCTCATGGTGTCGGCGTGACGTGTCCTCAACGCTCGCAGTGCCGTTGTTTGCGCTGTTGCCGTTGGAAATGAGTGCGACTCATGGAAGTGCGAGCGCCAATCTGATTGGATGATATTCGTGATTAGACGGTCATATCCAAGCCGTTCCAAAAGAGAGATGCGCGCGTCATTTTCGAACACAGCGTTTGACGATGAGATCGATGCGCATGCAGTCGCTGTGGCGCGCTCTGCACAGATCCAGTGCACCAGCTTCCCGTGTGGCGTTGCGTGCCTCAGAGCGAGCTGCTGCGTTCAGCTCAGCCGCAGCCGGATCCTCGATCGTCGAGCTGCTGGAGCAGGTCGCGGCAGGAAAGGTCGCGCCACGCGAGGCTGCGAGGCTTTGTCAGCAGCTGGAGTACGACGCTGTTGGCGACTACGCGAAGATCGACACGAAGCGTCTTGCGCGCACTGGATTCCCAGAAGTGATCTATGCCGAGGGCAAGACCCCTGCGCAGGTCGCGAAGATTTTGGTGGCAATGACGGAAAAGGGCGAGAAGGTCGTGATGGCCACTCGCGTCACGCCACAGGCCGCTGATGAGATCAAACACTTGCTTCCAGCGGTACGCCTGTCTCGTATTGAATGCCTTTTTAGAAATGATCTTGACGACGCGGCTGTCTGACCAGGCGTATCAAGAGGTGTACCACTACTTCGAGACCCCGCGCATCCTTGCTTCGAAGAATCACGACGACTTGAACGACGATCACTTTGCGCAGAAGAAAGAGCGAGCGTGCGTATTGGCTGCTGGAACGTCAGATCTTGCGGTTGCGGAGGAAGCTGTCGTCACGCTGCGTAAGTCAGTCCGCAGCTTCAGCATGTACCGTTCTACCTTTCTCACTTTGAGATGTATGATGCAGAGCTCGCCGGCTACAACGTGACGCGTTTGTATGACGTCGGTGTCGCTGGTATCCACCGCCTTCTCAAGAACCAGCACGTTCTGAATGAGTGCGACGTGGCGATCTGCGTTGCCGGCATGGACGGCGCGCTTCCAGGCGTCGTCGTAAGTCCTTCCCAGCGTTTCATCCATTGTGGTGCTTTTTTCTAATCTAACCCGTTGCACCCATGTAGGGCGGTCTGACTGACGTGCCTGTCATCGCTGTCCCGACCAGCGTCGGCTACGGCGCCGCATTTGGAGGTCTTGCGCCGCTGCTGACCATGCTCAACGCCTGCTCTCCGGGCGTGGGCGTCGTCAACATCGACAACGGCTTCGGAGCTGCCGTCCTCGCTGGTGCGTAGCTTCCCGTACTGCTCGGATTGCGTTCGTTAGATACTGATCTCGACTGTGGTGTGATGATCTCTGCGTGTGCAGCTCGCATTTTGAACAAGTTGGCACAGGCGGCAAAGTGAACCCATTTACTCTCTGCTAAAACCGTAGACTCAGCACCGTGATCCGGATTTTAGAGAACACATAGATCATGACATCTAAAGTCAGTGTATACGTTGCCAACCAACATCTAAAGTTTGCAGGTGGTCTGGCTGGCTTGTCAATCCGCATCAAGCGAATGGAATGGGCAACCGCAAGCCGCTGGCGCCGCGCCGCCGCATTGGCGTCAATCTCGTGGAGTTCACGACGCGCCAGGCGACGCGTCCCCATGCACAACTCATGCGCGTCGTCTCCTCCGCCTCCACGATGACCGGTGGAGCTGAGCGAGCGCTGGAGGACGTGGCAGCTGGAGCCGAGCCAGACGATGCGATCTCTCTACCGTCGGCTCCGGATGCAACGGGCAGTTCATCATCGCCCGCGTCGGACGACATGCTCATCCAGCAAGCGAACAAGAGCGTGCCCATGGCGCCTCAGATCCAGCATACGCCCAAGTCCGTTGTGTCGACGGTGCCGCTGCGCGAGACCTCAGGACCGACGATAGAAGCGCACGAGAAGAGACCGTCACCGCAGCCTACTGGCGGTGTAGCCGGCGGCAGCGAAATCGTCACGATGACGGTGGCAGAACTCGAGGCCTGGAAGCAGCGCACGGTCATGCAGATCGAAGACCATTTCACGAGTGTGTATGGCCGTGACACTCCCCCCATCCATTTCTTGAGTACTAACGGCTTGTTGATGTCCGGTTTGTAGACGAGCAGCTCAAGCGGATCGCAGAATTCGGACGCGTGCACGCGAACTTGGTGAAAGAAGCAAAGGAGTACGTATTCGGCATCGAGACGCAGCTCAAGGAGCAGTTCCAGCGTGAGCGCGAGTCGCTGCAGCAGCAAGCCGAGGCGTACGTCGCGCGCTTTCAGCAGGAAAACGAGATGTTGCGGCAGCACGTGGAGGCTCTTCAGGAGCAACTCAGCCAGCTCAAGGTATCCACAGGCACCGAGTCGATTAGTTCCGCTGAGGATGAAGACGATGAGCAGGATCTGGCTGTGCACTCGGAGGAGTTGGCGGTGGATGTTGAGGGTGACGAGGGCGAAGATGGCATCGTGTCCACTCAGGAGCTCGAAATTGCCGAGGAGCCGGAAACATCGAGTGTCACTCCATCGTTATCACCCAAAGATGTTGGGAGTGAGGGGAACGAGGTGTGCCTCGACGACGTCACGGAGACAATGAGCCGGTCGATGGGCATCCAGACACCACAGATGTCCGCCAAGAGCCGTTTGGTGCGGACTGCCGCAGCCCTTGACTTGGACGCACTTGGCGAAAGTCCGCGCGCCGCTTCGACAGTGATACAAGCCGCCTCTGTCCTCGATCCACCGTCAGAACCAGTGGAGGCGTATTTATGAATTGAATTGTCTAACGTTCGTCCGTCTGCATTTCAACTGTGAGAGAGGAGAGAGACCATCCTGGTGACACGCGTCGAATGACAAGATTGAACAACTCATCGTATTTGAAAGGAAAGGGATAGAGTATGCAGAACTACCTCGACAGGGCAACGCATATTCTTCACATTATCTAGACACACTGGCTTACTTCGAGCACTCACGGCCCTTGCCGAGCGTGACAGGCACGTGCCAGCAGTGGCCCTTCTTGTAGCCGCCCTTCTTAATGTCCGTCTTGGTCTTGCTGAAGACCCATGCGTCGTCGAACGTCACGAACTGCGTGCGGAGCCAATCCTTGGAGAAGTGGAGCTCAAAGAAGCCGTACGGGTTGCCAGCGGCGATCCAAGCGTTCTTGACGTAGCTCTCAGCAACCTGCGGTGGGTGGCCCGAAGTCTCGGACTGGATACCACCGCCACCACCGTTCTCGTAGAAGTGGCTGCCCCACGTCGCGATATCGTGGTTGAAGCCGTGCGTGTGGCCGTTGAACCAAACGTGGACGTTGTTGTCCTTCATGACGTCGTACCACGCCTTCATCTTGTCCGTCGCCATGTGGAAGTGCGGCGAGTAGTGCGAGTTGACGATCTTCCACGTCGCCTTCGAGGCCTTCAGGTCCTTCTGGATGCCCGTCATGGACGCGTCGTACCACGACTTGATGCGGTTGTAGCACGCGTTGTACATCTCCGTGCTGCCACCAGCACACAACTTGTCTCCAGGCTTCTGGTCGTTGCACGTGTCGCCAAGCTTCTTGGCCTCAGCCTCAGGCAAGTTCTCCTTCTTCACGTAGCCATAGCATTGGCAGCACACCTGCATCGCACCGTGCGATTCCGCCAAGTTCGTGTCGATGTTGAAGATGTCGACCGAGACGCCGTCGTTCTCGAACGACTGCACGTAGTAGTGGTCCTTCAGGATCCAGCGCTTGCCGTTCGGCGACTCGTATCCGGCCTGCAGCGTGAACTTCTTGTCCAAGTAGCTCAGCATCTCAGCCGTGCTCGTGCACTCGCGGAACTTGTAGTCCTCGTCACCGCAAATGTACTCGGAGCCACCAAGATCGTGGTTACCCACGACGTTGATCCACGGGATGTTCTCAAGCGACTTCTGGTTGTAGATCTCCTCGAACGTGTTGACCATGCGGGTGGTGATGTCCTTTGGACCGGCACCGTTCCAGTAGATGTTATCGCCGTGGCCGATCACGGCCTTAGGCTTGATAGCAGCGGCCGACTGCGACAGGATCTCCGCCACGTTGATCTGCGCCCAGTAGTCGATCTTCATCTCGAGCGAATCGGCAGGCGTCTTGCGGTACTTGTTGCAGCACGAGCCCGGCTTGTCGTTCGTGGCACCCCAATCGCCAATCGCCAGCATGGTCAGCGCAGCAGTGGCCTTATCCGGATCGGAAGTCGGTTCTTTGATCTTGTCAAAGCCATCGGTCGAGCCGGACGAACTGTTGGTGGCATTGCCAGAAGCGCTCGGGGAGCTGTTCGACGGGCCGACGGTGCCGGCAGTGCTGGTGCTGTTGGAGACGCCGCTCATGTCGGAGCTCTTGCCGCCGCTGGACGTGTTAGCCTTGTCGCTATCACCGCCGCCGGTAACAGCGACGATGACGCCCACGGCAATGCCGATGACCACGAGCACGCCGACGATGAGGAAGGCCTTGCGCGCCATGGTGGGGACCTACTGTAGCTCTTCGAGTTGGGAGCGCGAGGAGGAAAAAGTGGTTTTGTTGGAAGTTGGCGGAAATCTGGACCGCCAACAAAACGAGAGCACGACAGAACTCGGCACCAGGTGAACAAACGCCAACATCGCTTTCGCTTTGCCTGCTTCTTTCCACACACGGCAAGCGGGTGGTGAACGTCGCCAGATGGGTCTGCGTTGCACTTGCAAATGCCCACTCTCTACCCGCGTCAGAGGAATTGAGGAGGTTTGATTGGATGAAATGCCGAATTGGGTGGTCCTCACTGGCTCTCTGGCTCTCAGCACTTGCTTTGGGTTGACGTCCTCGCCCAATTCAGAAATTTCGACTGACGCCAGAAGCTTGACAGAAAGTTGGAGGATTTTGTGGAGCTGTCACCGTCAGAACCCCAGGATGCAACGACCGTTGCTATGTGTACAGTAGTGCGGGCCGTCCCAGTACTGTATGCTCCAAAATGCCTCGTACTTCCATTCAATTCTCGCTTCATCAATGCTCTTTCCTACTCTAGATACAGTACTGAGCACCATACCAATCGCCTAATCTGCACCCATCGGGTTTCTTCGTGTTGGCCAACAGACCGTTCGACGTCGCCCACCAGTTGGTGGAGGACCTCCACTGGAGGTCGTCAAACATGCTGGGAATGTCACACTCTCTACCATCACATACCGGCATTACACCGGTACTCGCCAGATATCAATTACCATTCACTCACCGGTATTATTTTCGGTATCTTCTGCCGTGAACCGGTTAGGTCTAGGTCATTTTCTTCTCGTGCCCTAGTCGCTTGTGAACCGCCGAGCAGGAGTATTTTTCGTGTGAGGGGGAGGGGAGGGGTTGGTGTAAGTTCGCATTTCGTGCGTGCGGCTTGCTTCCGCCCCCTCTTTTCCGCCTGTGGGGCTTCTATCTTGGTTTGCCTGGAAGCACTGGGATTCCACACCACGGGAAATCGCAGAGCTACGCCGCACACGCGAGGAGACTTCGCCGACGCACCACGCGCGCCGCCGTCCGATCCCGCGCTCTCCTGCATCTCCATCCGACGCCGCTGCTCGCTGCGGTCGTCGCTGTGTCTTTCTGCGGCTGAACACCCCACGAACGGCGCCAGCATCGCAATAGATCGCAAGCGTATCCTCGCGATCTCCTTCACGACTCCATCTCCATAGGCGACACCTCGCCGTCTGCATATTTGATATCAACCCCCATGGCGGACCAGGCCGATCTCGCGACGGCTGGCGGCGTTGAGGGTGCACCGGTCGCTGCGGCGCAGTGGACCGAGCACAGCGCGCCAAACGGACGCAAGTACTACTACAACAGCGCCACGGGCGAGTCCACGTGGGAGCGGTACGTTTTTCATTCATCAATTGGAGCCACTGGATCCGAGTAGCGTGATTGCTTACGAATGGATGTGGCGAACGAGCAGACCGGCGGATTTCAGCGCTGATGCTGTGGTGCCGCGCGCTGTTGCGGCCACGCAGGCTGCGACGACTGCGCAAGCGGGCTTCCAGAGCCCCACGCAGGCGGCTCAGCAGGGTGGCCAACAGGGTACGTGAAAGATGCAATGGATTGACCTAATTGGGCTATGGCGCTGACTGCGTCACCTTGTGTACAGCTTACGGTGCGTACGCGCAGGGTGCCTACGGCCAGCCTCTGTCCTATGCCGCGCCGGCGTACGGTGCCGGCTATATGTACCCGTACCCGCAGGCTTACGGTGAGTCGTGCTTTTAGTGCGCCTAGTGTTGTTGGAGAGTTGGGCTGACGCCGATTGTGTAGGCTACGCGCCTCAAGTGGCGGGTCCGGGACCCCCAATCCAGACGACCGAGTCGGGCCAAGGTAAGCGACTCGTCGACGGCGGTCCGCTTCGCTGCATGGAATGTACTAAAGGCATTGTCCGGATTGATGCGTGCGTGCCTGGCTCGTGGCACCCACCCATTCTGCGTGCGCCTGCATTTGTGTTTGTTGTGTATTTTGCATGATACGTAGGACCGCCGGGATGCAACCTGTTTGTGTTTCACATCCCGAACGACATGACTAACCAGGATCTCTTCAACTACTTTGGGCCGTACGGAAACGTCATCAGCGCGCGCATCATGGTGGAGAAGGAGACCGGCAGAAGTCGCGGCTTTGGTGCGTAGAAATGGTTGACAACTGCTCTACGACGTCAATCTCACGCCGGTTGTGTAGGTTTCGTGAGCTACGACAACGCGGCGTCGGCGGACCAGGCCATCAAGTCGATGAACGGCTTCCAGGTCGGTCGCAAGCGTCTCAAGGTGCAGCACAAGAAGGAGAAGGCGCCGAACTCATTTGGCGAAGGCCACGGCCACCACGAAGCTGCCGCCACGGAAGCCACCGGAGCTGCGTCGCCCACGGGCAACTAGCTTTAAGGTTATTGAAGAGGAACCAGTCTGCCCAAGCCCAAGCTCTGGGGATGGCAATGACTGAAGGGGCCCCAAGCGTGACTTCCTGCCCGTCCCAAGCCACGAGCTGCCGACGCGAGTGGACGAGATGTGGAGAGGAAGGCGAGAGTGTAAAGAGCAACCAGAGTCTGATCGAGTTGATGTCGAGATCGAGCGCTACGATACGGAGAGGAAAAATACAAAAAAAAGATGGCAACATGGCAGCATTTCGTGGGTTCTTCTTGGAAAGGACGGTCAGGCGTGCGCGCCCCGCAATGCTGAGTATCCACGTATGTCAACAGCAGCGGCGTGGGGGTGGCGTGCGAGGTTGGAGGAGACACAGAGCGCGGTGCTTCAATTCCCTCGCGCTTCAACAAGGTGGACGGCCTCTGCATGGCGCTCTCATCCCCTTTTTGTTCACAAGATCGCATGATGGGAGATGCTCGACTTCAACGTCGTGAGGTTGCACGAAGGTAGCCAAGCGACCTTCGCGTAACATTCGCGTGATTGACGAGACCTGATGAGAGGCAATTGGCGAGGTGCCTGTGGCTTTGCTGCTGCCTGCTGCCCCCACTGAGCGCCAAGTCGATCAAGCAGCTGGAGTGCATCCACTATAATACAACGCAGGAGCTGTTCACTGGCACTGAAAGTGCCTACAATCAGCATCTCGGCTTTCGCTATACAAGTACAAAACCCGCTCTCGGCTCTCTATCTCTCTGCTCTATTTCGCCGGACACCCGTCACTCAGGCGACCGTAATGCCTGCGATGATGGCGAACTGTATCATGGGTCTTGCCGTTCGGAGCCTTACCCGTTGCATCTGGGTTACCTACGGCTCATATCGCAGAACCGTACCCCCACCCCGGTGTTCATTTCTTTGAGAGCAGGCGTCTGGGTCAGCAGCGGTGGTAAGATGGAAACTAGTTTCGCTGACAGCATCAGGCCGTGAGCGGCGAGTGTAGTGGAATTTCGCGCTGGTGTCGCATGGGCGCCACACATCAACGCAAATCCGTACTGCGGACTGTAGCAGATCACAGCGCACTACTGTATCGAGGCGTGAACGCGAGGCTACACTGTATTGGGCTGCGAGCCGTTGTAGAGCGTCGCCACTTGAACGGAGAGGTCTTCATGTCTTGGAGGAACCATGTTGCCGGCGTTCATGGAGATGGGTACCTATTTACGTGGAGGCCACGCGTCCAGTCGTCGCTAGGTGTTGAAGTGAGCGTTCACTTCCATTGGCGACCACGACGCCACGACATCTCGTCATTTCACTTGGATCACCCACGCCGCATCCATTCAATCTGGTCCCATGTTGCACGAGGACGAGCCACGCCGTACATGGAGCTGGCTGGGAGCAGCTCAAAGACAGGTCACCGCATTTGGAGACGAATTTGTGGGTGAAATGGACTGGCGGCTTGCTCATCGCGGCTGTGACTCACAGGCCAGTAGACACCCACAGAAACAGAACGGCCTCGATCTTTCTGTGCGTGAATTCGCCTCAACAGATGATGGCTACACCGGTCGCCGCTGAGGCAGCCTGGCAAGTGACTACTCCCTGTGTGCCGCGTGGCGTGTTGGCGTCCTATTATTAATACGAGTATTACATGAATTAGCTGCAGAAGTACTGTATCCACCTTCCGGATAGGCGGCGCCCATTCCAATCCTGCACAGCTTCCCTTTGTGGACCCTTACCTGAGCCGCTTGCAAGACAATCCGCCATCCTGGCAACTGCCTCTCGGCCGTTTCCTCTCTGCACTCTACCCCATAGAGGCTAACTTTAGAGCGCTGCGCATGGGAACTGGATCTCGACGCAGCCCAAGTTTGTACGCCGATCGAGCAGCAGACGCGACTGCGGGAGTCAACTGCGTCCTCGAACCTCTTCACATGGCCCCCCAAAGTGTTCGCAACTGTATCGAGACAGTGATGTCTAAGCTGAGACCGGGCCTATGTGCATACTCAACAGCGCTGTCCAGTCCGCAGCTTTGAGGTTGCAAACGCCTGTAGCGCGGGCGCAACGCTTCGATGCAGAGCTCTCCGTGAATGCACGGCGTGCATGCAGGCGAGCCGCTGCTGCGGACGAAGTCTCAGGTTTCCATCGCCATGAAGAGTTGACCCGACGAGCAAACCGTTGCATTCCGGGTCTGAGTAGGTGGCCTGTTTCTGTCCCCACATGTCGCCTGGCTGTCATTGACATGGGTGGGACGTCAAGCAAAGCCCTAACCCTTCTGTCAAACTGCACTTTCGTAGCCATTTAAATTTTGGCGATTCGATTCGCGAGTCTGTCTGCGTTGACAGTTGGCAGAGTTTACAGTAAGGAAGTGAGGACGACAACAACGTGAAACGAAACTCCGTCTACAAAACCTGCAAACAGAGGCTGAGACGTCTCACTGATTCTCAGTTTTACGCCGACAGCTTCGCTACGTATGCCTCCAGTCCGCCGCACACCTCGCGTCTGCTTCCCATGTGCGTGAAACCGACTTCACAAAAGCGCCTGCGACGCGGAAGAGGTCGCAGACTGCGTGTAAACGATGTGCAGTGGCCCGCCAACGGGATCGCCTAGTTTTTAAATTGGGGGCGTCACAGATCGCAGCTTCAGATCATGAGTTCCCGGTCTGGTTTTTATGATAACTATCCGAGCTAAAGCAATAAACAATCCCAGCTTTCACGTAGATCTGTTTTCATGTCAGAACTTGCAAAGTCCTACAAACTCCCAGCGAAATAGGATTGCGGAGGCATGGCTCAGCACTGCTGAGATCATCCTTCGACCAGTTTGGTCCACAGAGATTCGCGTCTTGCGGCAATACTCGCTTTGTAACACGAAACTGCATCATGCCCAACATCGTCGTCGCCTCTCCTCATCGGATAGCCGCCAGAGCATCGTGCAGTGGCCGTCGTGGTTGCCACGAGTGACCTTGAATGCGCTGTATTCCTCAGGATTCAGGATTAGACTGCTTTCGCTGCATCTGCGCGTGGAAAGCCACGCTCTGCTTCGCTCAATCTATCCATGATCCCATGCTTTCTTGCCCAGCATTCCGCCACTGTTCCAAGCAGCCCGCGCTCTGCTCGCACGCAGGTGCGTAGAGAGGCCTCCGTCCAGCTGCAGGCTGCGGGCTTTTCGGCGTATCGGCAAAGCATTGTCAAGTTGAACCCAGCTGGGAACCGCATTCGGGATTAGGTCTGCGCTGCTCGCATCAAACAAAAACCGACTCTCCGTGCGCAGACGAGCCGTCGATATGGACAGGCTCTTCTGCTCGGATTTTTTTCGTCGTGAAGACCCGTCAGAGCGGATAAGATCCGATTTGGCAGGTCAGTCCAGCCAATCACCGCCCTGGATTCGCGAAATCCTGTCTGCCGCGGACTCGTCTAAGACACATCACATCACACTTCCACACTGTGGCTCGACTACGTACGCAGCCCTAGCCCCTCCTCATCCCAAGAGCTCCTCCGCTCCTCGTCCGCTTCACTCTCCTCCTCCTCCTCCTCCTCAGTCTGCATTTCGCTTTGCTCTGGTCGAGTCCAATTCCATTTTCCCATCCACCACGTCAACCACAATGGCCGCACTCTTCCTCGGACTCTTCACCACCGCCGCGCCGCAGCCCACGGTGGCCACCAGCGCCAAGCGCAGTGCCAGCCTCGAGCCGCAGGGCCTCATCCAGAGCCCGCGCTCCTACCACATGCCGGCGTACCCCATGGCCAGCGAGTGGGACGAGCGCCAGCGCCGCAGCTCCCCCGCCAGCGAGAGCCGCATCGCGCACTGGGACAAGAAGCGCGAGAAGTGCACCAACTGCAAGCATATTTATCTCAAGACGCTGAGCCGCCACGCTGGCTTCTGCTCCGTCGACTGCAAGTCGAACGCCGCCTACATCGACAAGGTGAACCGCACGATCAAGGCGGTGCGCAGTGCCGTCGAGCGCCAGCAGCAGTCCAAGAGCGACGACAAGGCGCAGCACGAACCCACCAAGCCTGTCGCTGAGGAGCGTAATGAAGACAGCAACTACGACGACGATGCGGCCACGCAGCCACGCACGTTCGCCGAGTTTGGCCTGGACGCGCGACTACCTACCGACCAGAAGGTCGAATGGGCGTTCAGCGCGATGTACTAGAACACCGCAACGCCACCGATAGACAACCTGATAGAGATAGACACCCCCCCACCACCACCACCATAGAAACCAACGTAAAGTAAGCGTGTACACTAATGAAATCACCAAAGTTTTTATTCACTTCCTCTCGCTCACGTTCGCATTGGCCTGAAGGCGTGAATTCACTGAAACTGCTGCGCGAAGAGCAGCGCGAGCAGCAGCAGCACGATGGGGAGGACGACGAACAGCGCGCTGCTGCTACTCGAGTCCTTTTGTTTCAGTTGGTGTGCGGCGGCTGCCGGATGAGACAGACCAGGTGAGACCACCACGCCTGGCGCTGAGGCAGTTTCAGTTGCCTCTGAGTCTGATTCCAGCCACCGCAGCGACTTGGTGATCTCGTCGATGTCGACGCCCGGCAGCTCGTCGCCGGCGCTCAGGATCTCGAGCGTGTTCTGCACGAGCGAGCCTTCGTCGTCCTCCGCCAGCGCCAGCACCGAGAGCTGCAGCGCCGCCGTGGTGGGCGTGGCGCCGCTGCGCCAGTTGATGAGCCCTCGCTTGGGCAGCCGCAGGAGCCCGCCGCTCACGAGCGCCGAGGCTGCGAAGCGACAGAGAGACACACAGACGCACGCAGCACATGGCGTCGGCCCAACAGATGAGGAGCCACGTTAGCCGCAATTCGATCCGAGTCACAAGCACAAGCAGACGCACCATCTCCAGCTGCGCCGTCATCCGCAAATCGCTCGAGCAGCAGCTCCACGCGCGCCAGCAGGGACTTGACCAGGTCTCGCTTGAGGTAGAAGGCCGCCAGCTCCACTGCGCGCGGCTCCTGTAGATGCAGAGAGACAGACAACGCAGACACCCACGAAAACAGAGGTGAGTTCGAGCTTCCCGGTGCCAGCTGAATCGAAGCAACATGCATGTCAGGGGACGTACGCTCGCAGGGACATACGCCACGCACTGGACGACGCCTCGGCACCTTCCACTTGCCTCCTGTCGAGGAAAAAGATAAAAAGCACAAGCCACATGGTGAGACCGATCACTCGCGACACTGCTGTGACCCTGCGCCATCGTCACATTTCGCACCTTTGCAGCTGAGGCGTCAACATGTTCCGTTCCAAGCGCCGCGCTGGTCGTGGTGAGCAGCTCAATCTGTTCGTTGGCTGCGTCACCGCCTGCGGAGACGCCGCGCGCACGCCATATCCGCTGCGCGAGCGGCTGCAGCTGCTGCTGCAGCTCATCAAGCCGCTTCTCCGCGATCTCCTCCACGGCATCCGCACCTCTGCCGTTGACTGTCAACTGGGAGAACGCAATGGCCTCATCAATTGCGACGCTGCTTACGAACGTCTTCATCTGCAGGCGCTCGGAGCTCGATGGGCATGTGAGCTCCGCTGGGATGGCCGCCGTGCGCGGCACATCACGCAGATTCGCGAAGCTCTGAACGGATTTCTTGCTCGTCTTGGAGCAGATGTGCACGATGCAGTGGTGCTCCGGCTCCTGCGCGTCGCCCTGCTTTTGGAACTCGGCGGGTAGTGCGAGCGCCGACACGATCGCCCGCAGATACACGGACGCCTGGTCTATGGACGTACGCGCATCCGCCAGCGAAACCACGTACAATCCCGTGATATCCGCACCGCCTGGTAGCAGGCGGTTGATCTGGCGCGCGATCTCAACAACCCAGTCCACCGAGAGGTCCTCGAAGCCCTGCACGATCTCAATGTCGTGGTCCAGGTCCGGCGCCTCCGACGGCACCTCCACGGCCGCCAGCACGACATCCTCCTGCGTGAGCAAGTCGCTCTGGCCGATGAGGAAGCCCAGCTCGAAGCGGTGGCGGCCCTCGCGGTGCCAGTGGTCGTTCACGGCAGGCGCGACGTGCACGTGGCGCGTTGGCAGGGTGGCGGTCTTCTTGGTCTTGAAGCTCATGGCGCGCAGAGGTCAATTCGGATTATGAGATGGAAGAGCTGTAGGCGGTGGCGGTTGTATAGGGCTAGAGACACAGCAATGCGGCGGCTCTGATGAAGCCGACGGCGATGGTGATGACGAAGGCGCGTGCCGTTGGATGATGTGGCTCGTCGGCGGCCGCCTATGTGACCTGCTCGCATGGAGATGAAGTTCGATTTCGTCATATTGTTTTGTCGCTTGCAGTACTGGAGTGGGGAATCCACTACTCTGGGCGTTGGATTTATAAAGCTGATAATGTAGCCATCTGAGCAGCTCGACTTCCAAAATAGCTCTTCGCCTGGAGATGGATCTGACAAGATGCCAACGCAAAGGTATCGATACGCTCGCGACTCGTACAGTTCGCAGCTCCATGGAGTGGCTGATAAGACTTCTTCTGCTCAGAATCCGCTGCGCTGGGCCTCGTTGTCCGGCTCACTCGAGAGTTCCGCGGCCGTCAGCAAGCTGAGCTGCGTTTGCCTCACAACGCCATGAGCGGCTGGACGCTGGAGACGGACGACTCGTTCGCGCCCAGCGCCGTGCAGCGCAGCAACAACCATGGAGGTGGAAGTACGAGAGACGACGCGACAGAGCGGCCACGCAGCAAGGCGCGTCGCGCGTTCTTCGCCGGCGACGACGACATCGAACATAGCTCAGCGGGGGCGGCGTTCAGCGAAAAGCAGAAGCGCGACAGCCTCACGTTGGCGTCTGCGGCCGCATTGTCGCGACGCTCGCAGCGCAACAGCCGCTCGGAGCTTGTGGTCGATGAGAGCGACGACGACGAGGCGGCGAACAACGACGTGGCTGTCGTGGTGCAAACGTCAAAGGCCACGAAGCCAACGGGGACGGAAGACGGTAGCAAGGCTGCCAGTGCTCCTGTGCGGCTGTCGGTCGCTGTGAAGGACGAGCGCGGGTCGTCACGTGGCGGAAAGAGCGATGAGATCGCGCTAGCTGATGTCGTACGATGCCCCAGAGCGTCGTCCTCAGAAAAGACGGCGGACGCCAAGTCGGAAGCCGCCCAGCGAAGCGACCAGTACATGCATTGGCTTGTGCGCGACTTCCTGCAGCGTACGTACCCACAGGGAGTGCTGGATGTGTTCGACAAGGAGAATCCGGTGCCAGCGTCCAGTGGAGACGCGACCGCCCAGAACCAGCTCATGCATCGCCTGCTCGTTGGTGCCGGAGACTCGACGGACAACGTCACTGCATTGGAGAAGCTGCTGGTTGTGTGGGACGCTCAGACGCATCATCGGCAACTGGTGCGCCCACGCGCGCAGTCGAACGCGGCGGCATCGGCATCGTCTTCACCAGGGTCCTCATCGTCGTCGTCTTCAGCGAAATCCAAAAGCAGCTCACGCAAGAAGCCGCAGCTCAGTGTGACGATCGCAAGCGACGTGACTCCCACTAGTGCCACCGGCAGCAGCGACGAGATCGATTACAATCGCTTGAACCATCCCGGCCACACACCAAAGGCGCAACAGAATGCGCTGCTCGCCGCTGTGATGGGGGAGCCCGGCTCGACACCGAAGGCGAATGCAGGCGAACTCAAGGCGCTGGGCTTCGAAGACATTGACGACACGGAGGAGCCAATCAGTCGGACACGTACGCAGTTGATCCCGTCGAACGCGGCAGAGGACGAAGACGATGGTGACGAGGAGCTCTCGCTCTACGCCAAGAGGAAGCGAGCAGCGCGACGACACGACAAGCACGTCTTCATCGGCGAGCAGGGCCGCACACCGACCAAGGAGTACGTCTTCTTCCGTGAGACGCCGCCGCGTTTCGTGACGGAGACTGTCGAAGGCGCCGAGCAGATCTTGCGGTCGCTGGGAGGCAACCCGGACGTCAAGCGGCAACAGATCGCGGCCTCCAAACTGGAGCGCTTCGTGGAGCTTCAGAGCAGCGACGTGGCCAAGTACACGGTCGGGCAGCGCGTCGACAACCTCGGCGCCCAGCGCAACGTCACGGGGCTGGTCTCGAAGCTGTACGGCTCGCGGCTGTGCGGCTCGGCGGGTCCTGGAACGATCGTCATCGACACGTGGATGGGAAGCGATACGGCGCCCGAAGCAGCTCATTTGAGCGAAGGCGACGAGGAATTCGTCGACCAGCTACTGGAATAATCAATACTCACACATTCCCATTATTGGTTCAAAACTTGTATCATCACTCTACCTGTGGGCGGCGCTCCCTCAGTTCTTGAAGAGGAAGATCTTGTGCCTCGACGGGGTCTTGGTCCCTTGCGGCTGCGCTCGTCGAGCGGATGACACAGAGCTCGTGGTGATCTCTCCTGAGCTCTCTCGATCTCGGTAAACGAACGACAGGCCGGACGTAGCTGGCGCATCGGCAGTTGCTAATCCGTTGTCGTCGAGTGACGACGAGGTCTGGAATGATCCCGAGCGTTGAGCAGTGGCGGCGCTTCGTGGCTGCAGGGGCTGGTCGTCATTTTTGCTCCAGTTGCCGCTGGCGCCGTGGTGGTGGTTGTGGTGCACGAGCCCAGCGGTCCACTTACAACCGTAGTATTTCGGATGCCACTGGAAAAAGTACGCCTCCCACAGCCGCACCATCTGCGTGCTCGTCCACGGCCAGATCGGGGCATCCACTGGCTTGTAGTCGGCGTTGCGGAAGGCCTCGGGGTTCATGAGCACGGGCGTCCACACAGACACCGTGCGGAAGCGGACGCTGTTAACTTCACGGTCGAATCGCGTGTCGTACAAGAAGGTTCCGTACAGCCCTGAGGTGAGCGCGTTCGCGACGTGGAGCAAAAAGCGCTCGTCGAACTCGAACGCCGTCGGGAACTGACGCAGGATCTGCCACACCGCGTCCAGGAACTGGAACATCACGGGCGACGACTTGCTTCGCTGCGGGTCTTTACTGCGGTCACCTCCGAGTCGCTCAGCAAACTTGTGGCCGAAGGCGCACCAGTCCTTTTCCACAACGACAGCGAAACCTCGAATCGTGCGGTAGAACGGATCGATCATGATCTGCGCGAGCGACGTGAGCTGCGAGGTGCGGTCCCAGCCGTCACTGCAGTGGACGAGCACCGAAGAGCCTTCGAGCTCCAGCACACGCGCGATCTTCACGGCACCTTCGAGCACTTGGCGCACGTGGCTGAGCCAGTGGGTCGACTCGAGACTCGTGAGCCACGATTTCTCGTGGTCGTCGACGCCGCCGGGCACCACGAGCTTCATCAGCGCCTGGTAGGACGACTGCATGCGATACATGTTGGCAATGTTGAGGTGATACACGACTGCCCCTGGGTAGTCCTGCGGTGTCTCAACTCCGCCTTTGCCCATGAGTCGGTTTCCCGTCGACGCTTTCAGCTTGCGGGCGTCGAAGATGTAGATTGGTCGAGAGGACGGCGCCGAAGAGGACTGCGTGTTTATGATCTCGGGCATGCGTCTGTATACACCGAGCAACAGTTGGTCCGACAGACTTGACGTGCCGGAGAGGAGACTGCCAAGAAGCGGTTGGCCGGATCTCGTGAGCACACATCGATTGCGCTTGTGGTAGTACGTGACGACAGGAAGGCGGTTTTTGGCTCGGAATTCTGCCACTTTCGCGAGAGTCTGCGAGTTCATGGACGCCGGAACGAGCAACTTCGACGGGTACGACTTGCAGACGTTGCCGCGGGCGTTCTGGTAGAACTTGAGGAAAGGCTGCGCGACGGGGTCCGCTGCGATTTGGCGTTTGAACTCGCGCTCGTCGGAGTACAGTTGCCATCCGTCGAGCTCGTCGATGAGCGGCGAGCGAACCTCCAACGAGTAGAAGAACGCAAACACGTCGCTGCGTTCCGACGTCGGCAGCATCTGCGGCTGAACTACCGGACTTCCTGCATTCGAAGCGCTGCTCGGAAGAAACGCGGGCGATAAGGCTGCGGTGTCTATGGAGGTCGAGGATCGAGGTGAGCCGTTGAAACTGACGGGGATGGGCGGTGGAGGTGGCATCGTCGTGGTCGTGGAGTCGGATCCATTGTTCGATCGCGGGCCGAAGGCTCGTTCGCTGATTTCGAATCCGTCGAGGGCCATAAGCGACGCTGACAGATCCTCCGCTACTTTCACGGTCCTGTAGCGCTGCGATGCCTCTGCGAGTCGACTGATCGTGGCTTGCAAGTGCTGGCTGCGGTCATCCGCAACAGCGGGCGACCCTTCCAGTTCGAGACGCATCGATCTTGCATCCTTGCACGTGATAACCACGATGGGTGGCACTGTCGAATGGTACGCGCGCGTGGATCTCGGTCGTCGGCCACCGGGAAACACGACTTGCGTCGAAATGATCGCGAACATGGGGATGTAGGCCGCCGCGTGAGTTCGATGAACCGAGTGGCAGTGCTCCGGAAGATGCATGAAGATCACACGATAGTTTGTCACCGTAACGACGCCACGTAGACGGCCCCACACAGCAGCCAGCTCACCAGCAGCCGATGACAAGTCGCCTGCTGGGCCGATCAACAGTGTCGCAGGCACTTCAGCGTTGACAGCTTTGACCTCACCGCGAAGCAACTGAAGCAGTGAATCCCCATTGAAGATCTCGTCCGGATCTCCTGACAAGCTCGGAGAGAACAGCATCTGAGTAGGAGAGCCGCCGTTGTCGTCATCAGTCCCTCGTGATGCGGCTCTTTCCAGCACCCGCACCGCAAGTAGATCTTGCGGCACCACTGCCCCGGCCAGCGGTTTCACTTCACGTGCCTTGGCCTCTTCGACGACATGCTTGAATTGCCGACGTTCCTCAACGTTTGCAAACTCCCACTCCAGCATTTGCATGCTGTGGCCATCTTGCTTCGTCACGAACACTCGGGCGACCGCACCGCTTCCCATCAGAGTGACCGACTTGACGGAGTCGCATCGAAACGCCCAGTACCGATGCATGAACACCGACTTGACCCGCACGACGCACTGCGCGCTGTCCACTTCAAGCGTGTAGCGGTCGAGGACGATGTTCTTGCGGCCAAAGAGAGCCAGCGACCGCTTGAGGCCTTGATTTTCCTTCGAGCCGACGTCGTTCACGGCGAAGCGCCGCACCGTGGCGGGTAAATTCACTTCGTCATGAGACGAGAGCTCGTCGTTCGCGCTGTCATCGCCACCTGCTTCACTCGACCCCACGAACGACCGCCGTCCGTCCACAATGTCGCTGTCGTCGAAGCATTTCTTCCGCGAGGCACTGAAACTGGACCGCATATCGCCATTGGAGAGGCTGCCGGAGCCGCTCTTCACACTCTCGTTAGCGTCGGACACGGCAGACGGTGATATCGGCATGTGGCTGCTCAGCGTGTGGAGATTCGCGAAGTCGATACTGGCCGAGCGGGCGTACTTGGTCTTGCGGCCTGTCTTCTTCACTGGCATCGGCTTCGATTGCGATCGCACACGAGTGGGGAGCACAACTGGTAGATCCTCAGTTGGCGGGGGTGACGCAGGAGGCTTGCAGGGCTCGGAATTGGTTTCGTCCGTCGTCGTCGCCGCGGTGTCGTCTTCTTCGTTCGGCTCCTCGCCTTCCGAGGACTCGATACTGCGTCGTCGGTCGAGCGATCTCGTTGCAGTTGGACCAGTCACTCCATTATCAATCGAAATAGCCGGTGGCCGTGGAAGCGGCAGCGCGCGGCTTGAGCGGGAGGTTGGCTCTGACGTCGGGGCTCTTTCAAGCACTCCACTGTCTGCATTCCAGGACGACACGACGTCTGGACTCGCTCCTCCATCGCCGTTCGATACTTCTTCCCCTGTAGCTTCGCCATTGGTGGCAACGATATCGGCTATGTCGATCTCGGTCGTCGATTTGCGGCGCGGCTGGCGATCGCCTACGTGCATGGCTCGAAGGTTGCCGCTGAACCATGGCTTGGACGACTTGCGGTCGGGCACGGCGATACTATGGCGCTGTGAGCGGTACTCCATGCGTTGGTGGCGCTGGAGCGACATCGGGGAGAGCGCCGTCGACGCCGTCGCCGAGGTGTCCACGTTGCGGCTCTTCGAACGCGACCGAAGCGCGAGAAGACTGCGGTCCACGGGCTTCGCGTCGTCTTTCTGCACGAGGTCCACGGCGTCAAAGTACCGATCCATAGCGCGCTGCAGCCATACGACGCACAAGTCGCACACGCGCACAGCTCGGTCGCCATGGCCGAACCGCGACGGCAGGAGCTGCTGGCGCGAGACGCACTTGGGGCAGAACAAGTGACCACAGCTGCCACAGTTGCGGCCGCGCTGGAACGCCGAGAAGAATCGCGAGCACTTCCCACAGGACGACGCGACTGTCGCAACGCGTGCGCCCACGAGCGGTACGCCCGGCCGCGTCTTGCTCCCCGTTTCTCCATTCGAAGACGACGACTTGCGCGGCGCCGACGGCATGCAGTCTCGCACCTGGTCGAGCTGCTCCTGCTCCTGCATCTGCTCGCTGGCCTTGATCGCCATCTTGAGCTGCAGCTGCTCTGCTGTGGCCTTGACCAGCTCCAGCGCCGCCGCCGCGGCCGCCAGATCCGCCTCCAGACCAGAGGATTCCGTGCGCGCGCGTCGCCGTCCGCTGGGCTCTTCAGCGGCGTCCTCTTCATCCACGTCTTCGCCTTCATCATCGTCGCCGTCGTCCCGGCTCATGAGGCGCCGGCGGCGTCCAGTGCCGTCGTTTGGCTCGTCTTCCTCGGCGTTCATTCCGCCACCGCCGCGCCATGCGCATACTTCAACCAGCCACTGCGCGAGCGTCGCGGGGTCTCGAGACGCCGCGACTGCACGCGCACGTAGTGTCGCCATGTCTCTGTCTGCGTAGCCCAGTCGCACGCCGCGCGGAGGCTCCTGGGCGGCGTACGCTTGCGCCGCGTCGGCCATTGTGCCGTCCGTCGGGGAGCTAATGGGGTGCGTTAATCGACGGCGTCCGGCAGTTCACGTCTGTACTTCGTTTTCTCCCTCCTCCAGGAACTTATAGAGGGGGCTTCTATTTGAGTTCTGTTCTCTGATTCGCTGAAATCTTGTGTTGAAGTTTGTACCGTTGTGTGCCTTTTTACAAGACCGCACCTATATTGGAAGCGATTGCGACGTTTCACCAGCGACAAAACAGAGCTGCTGGTCAAAAGACTGACAGGCGGAACTGGACATGTCGAGTCGGAATGCGCGCGGGCGTTCGTCTGGATACGAAGGCAACAGCAACGACAGCGGAGATAGTGACGATGACGAGGAGACGCGGAGGCTCGCATACTTGCGTCGCCATCGCGCGATGCTCGAGCAGAAGCGGCGGCTCGAGACGGTGAGTCGACGCGCTCCCGAGCTGTGGGTGCCCGTCCATTCACGATGATCGTGTCGCGATTGTTCAGGAGCGTCGGGTGAGTGAGTTGGAAGGAGACAAATCGAGCATCAAGAAGCGCCAGGAGGCTCTGACGGACGAGAAGCTCCGTTTATCACAAGCGCAAGAAGCTCAGACAAAGAAGCCGCTGGGACTGCGGCCATCCCACTCACTGCCCGCACTCGGACCGGCAGCTTCCACCGCAACGCCGGCGTCTGAGACGGGTATGTACACGAAATTCGATGGATTGCCCACAGAGGCACTGCGAGAAATTGCGGAGAAACAGGCGCTGCGGGACATGGCGCCACTCAATACGCGGGGCAAGTACCACGCGCGGTACATGAAGGACGCGTATCCGATCGCCGGCACGCAGCTGAAGCTCGAGAAAGAGCGCGATCTCATCCTCGCTGCGAAGAAGAAGCTGGTTCTGTCGAAATCCCAGGAGACAGAGCCCCCTGACCACGTAAGAGCTCGTAGTCGAGGTGGAGTCGGAGGCTTCGGTCGATTCGCGTACCGCAAGCTCGACTTTTACGTGGACAAGTTCTCTGCGGTCCTTCAACAGGAGCAGACGCACGTTGGAACTGCAGACGAGCATCGTCAGGTGCGACTTGTTGGCGTGCAGCACCATGAAGGACTGCTTCAATTCTGGAGCCTCATGCATACGCAACGCTATCAGTAAGCACCCGCAGTCGTAAGTGGATACGTTGGACTGGTGAAGTAACGCGTGAATGTGTTACACAGCGAAACGCAAGCGTGGCTGAAGACGCATCGCTTCAAAGACGTGAATGTTCCAGTCTGTCAGGTCAAATCCACCGCCGCGTCGTGCGGACAGCAGCAAGCGATCGTTGTAGAACTAAACAGGGACGTAGGGCTCACGCCTCTTATGGCGGCGTGTCGTCTCCACAGTGTAGAAATCGCCCGGTCTCTTTTGGAGCAGGGTGCTGCAGTCTATCTACGCACTGCCAATGGCGATACCGCGGCGCACTTCCTGTTCCAAGGCTGGCAGGACACCGAACTCACGTCGCTACGGCTCACCGCCGACTTGCTCGTGAAGGCAGACCACACGCGACGCATTCTCCAGATGCTGATCAATGCAAAGATGGACGTCAACGCGCAGGTGAGTCAGTGAGAGACCAGCTTTGGCGACGCGGAAGGACTGACGCAAGTGCTGACTGCAACTAGAACGCGTTCGGGGAGTCGGTGTTGCAACACTGTGCACGCCTTGGCCTCGTCGACTGCGTCAAGCTCTTGATCTCCCACCAAGCCGACGCATACGCTCGCGATCGCACAGGGAAGAGTGCTCTCGACTACGCGCGAGCTCACAACCACGACGACATCACCAGGATACTGCAAAATTACGAGATCATTGAGCGCACGAAGGAGAGAGAGCGCGAGCGCCTACACTGCCAGGCACTGCTCAAGCAAGGCCGAGGCGCACTGACGGCCAACTGGTCCGAATCGCGTATGTCATCTGCTGGAACTGTGAGGAGACTGAGACCGAACCACTGATGTCGCGTCTGTTGCATAGCCGAAAAATTTCTTGCGCGACTTGCGGTTGAAGACCGACGCGCTGGCCACTTACGCAACCAGTTCGTGAATCGCCACGGTGCTGTGATCGTCTGCGACGACGACGACGACGTAGACGAAGGCCATGACTCGTGAAAGAGGACGAAAACGAAAGATTTTCACATATTTATTTAATCCCGCTGCATTAACCGGTCACCAGGACGGCTACGTCCTCATGTCCGGTCTCGCCAGCGAAAGCGTTAGATAGATGAGAGAAAGAGATCACCCAGGTATGTTTCTATGGGGTGTTGTAGTCGAGTGGACGGCCTAGTTGGCCTTGGCCGCCGCCTTAGCGGCCTCACGCGCTGCCTGTTGTCGCAAAGCTTCGGCACTGCGCTCCTGGAAGCGCTCAAGGCGGCTGTTCATGGTCTCAAACGCCGCTTCGATCTGGCTCTCGTTGCCGTTGTCGATCGCGTGGTTGACCTTGGCGGCCTCCGGGGGACACACGATCTGGCCCATGCACAGCTGCAGCGCCGTCGCCGCCATCGAGCACTCGACCTGGCTCTTGCAGGTCTTGACGTTGCGGAACGCGATCTTGCACGACTCTTTGATCTGCGCGAACGTCGCCTCGACCTCGGCCGGCGTGAGCGGCTCCTCCTTCTCCGTCTCCTGCGACTTCTCCACGAGCGCTGAGCGCTGCGCGAGGTCTGGCTCGCGCAGGCCCTTCATGAGGCCGAGCAGAGGGAACTTGATGCGGTCCACGAGCGTCTCGACCGAGTCGATGGCAGGACGCGCGTACATGGAGATGGACTTGACCTTGGTGGCCGAGTGCAACTCCGGCACCTCGTCTTCATTCGCCTTCTGGTCGTCGAAGTAGTAGTCGATCACGTACCGCACCTGCGAGTTGTCGCTGCGCACGATGGTCCAGTCGTGGCGGTCGAAGGGCTTGCCCTGGCCCAGCATGCTCTTGACCCACGCGATGGGCGTGAGGTCATCCGGGCGGCCGCAGAACTTGAGCAGCTTGGGCTCGGACTCCGGGTGGCACACCTTCTCGTACTGCTCCACCTGCGCCCACGCGCGCTCGTTCATGTTGTTGTGGATGGCCACGATGGTGCTCACGTCGCCCTCGTGGACGTCCTCACCCTTGCCCTTGCGCTTGAGCGCGTTGAAGAACATTTGCTCCGACGGGTACAGCCACGTGCCCTCAGTGCCGCCCTTGGGGATGGTCGACTGCACGCGCTCCTGCTCCAGCGGGTAGCGCTGCTCCTCGTTCGGCTCCTGGCTCGGGTTGTACGGCATCATGTTCGTCGGGTCGATGCGCTGGCCATACACGTTGTAGATCTCCTTCTGCTCGGCCTTGTCGTGCTTCACGGGGCAGCCGCCGCCCAGCACCTGTGACGCGTTGGCAGTCGCCGACGGAGCCTTGTCGTGCTTGACTGGGCAGCCGCCCTCCGCGGCGGCCACAGGCGCCGCCACCGCTGCCTTGTCGTGCTTCACGGGACACACGCCGTCCGCCATTGGCGCCGGCGCGGCCGCAGGAGTGCTCGCCTGGTTACCCATGTCGATGCTGTCGAGGCGTCTCTCGTTCTGACGGTGCCGACGGTCGGCTCACGGCAACTTGATGGCCGGCTGATCCAGAAGGTCGAAGAGCTCCGTTCGGACGTGGGCCGTCCGGTCCCCAGGAAATATGTGACGGGGTTCGCGGACCGGTTAACCGGACAGCTCCGGACGAAAGAGTGAACCGGGAGTGAGGCACCTGGCCAGCCACATTTTTGTACCGGTTTTTAACACGATCAAAAAGCCACGTATACAAATCGCCATATGCGGCGTTTTCATGCGGTTGTAACTTGCGGGGGACCTCGCACCACCCGATTGATTGGGTGGGGGCGAAGAGCTACCGTCCGAGCCAAACAAGGTTCTGGTGGCGCCATTGTCCTTGTTTCTGAGGTAAGCATGACGCTGGAAGATAGTGACGCCATGCGCGGCTCTTCGTGGAGACGCTTCCTGCGGGAATGCGGAGCTGCGAAGGACGCCATGGCCTAGAAGAGATCGGTGTGCTCACGATGATATGTTGTTCCTGTACGCTTTTCGTATCTGCAGCTCCGTTAGTCCAACATGAAGCTTAACATCGCGAACCCAGCCACTGGCGCCCAGAAGGTGCTCGACATCGATGACGAGCACAAGCTCCGTGCCTTCTACGACAAGCGTATGTCGCAGGAGGTTGAGGGTGACATCCTCGGCGACGAGTTCAAGGGCTTCGTCTTCCGCGTGTCGGGTGGTAACGACAAGCAGGGTTTCCCAATGAAGCAGGGTGTGCTCACCAACTCGCGTGTGCGTCTCCTCCTCTCGAAGGGCAAGTCGTGCTACCGTCCTCGCCGCAAGGGTGAGCGCAAGCGCAAGTCGGTCCGTGGCTGCATCGTCGGCCCTGACCTCTCGGTGCTCAACCTCGTCGTCGTCAAGTCGGGCGAGAACGACGTGCCAGGCCTCACCGACGTGCAGGTGCCACGTCGTCTTGGCCCAAAGCGTGCCTCGAACATCCGCAAGTTGTTCAACTTGACCAAGGAGGACGATGTGCGCAAGTACGTCATTCGCCGCAAGTTCGACTCGAAGACCGGCAAGAAGAACGACAAGGCGCCAAAGATCCAGCGTCTCGTGACCCCACGTGCCCTTCACCACAAGCGTGAGATCCTTGCTGCCAAGGCCGCTCAGCGTGAGAAGGTCAAGCGTGAGGCCGCCGAGTACTCGCGCCTCCACGCCCAGGTACGCCCCTGTTGATGTTTCTCCTCTATTGTACCTCTCGCGCCGGGTTCTGACTTGTGGCACTGTTGCAATTGGGCTTTGTCCCCTGCTCCTTATACGCCTTATGGCACTGCAGCGCGTTAAGGAGCAGAAGGAACGTCGTGCCAGTGAAGTCGCTAAGCGCCGCAGCAGCCGCAAGTCGTCGGTCAAGGCCTAAGCGTAATTTCAACTGCGTCACTACGTCGCTTTCGCTCGGTCGCCGAGCCTTCTCGAAGGAGCGGAGGCCAGGCAGATAGCAACAACCGGAGTTTTGCGCGGGCGTCGCAGTGCTCTTTCGGGCGCCGCGGCTCGCGCGCTCCTATGAACTTGTAGAGTTCATGAACGGGACAATAAACGAACCAACTCTACCAGCCTTGTCTTCCTCCCTTCCATTTCGTCGTCTCATCTCGTTCGTCTGTCCAGCAATCATTTTCGCCATTTTGGTGGGGAGGTCAAATGACTGACCCGCCTAAATAGTGGGCTCTAGTTCTGTTTTTCATCCAATCAGATGGCGTCGTCAGGTCGACTTGCATCCGTTATGTCGCGCGGCAGCGATGCAGGGGCCACTATTCTGGCGCCTCGGTCCCTTCGATCTGAAGTTCTGCCAACTGACAGTCAGCAGGCAGTGGCAGGCACGCAGCATCGCATCCCATCGCATCTCCTCGCTCATCCGCGCTCGTTTTCTCGCTATTATCAGGCGACGCGTGGTGTGTGAGGCTGCTGGGACTGCGCCGTCGCTTCCAGAAGCTCAAGTTCCGTCGGCTGCGCGGTCGAAATTTCCACTTTCGCTGCGTCGCGACCGAGAAAAGCCGGCAACGTCGACCACTTAAAGCTCCGTCGGCAGCGCGCGCCACACAGCGATGACGCGCGTGCCACACAGCGTCGCCCACAGCGACGACGCCAGCGACCAGGGCACTGCGTTCATGGGCTCGCCGTCGCTCCACGCGAAGCAGTTCAGCGCGAGCCCGCTGGCGGCCGCCATGTCGCAGCAGCTCCACGAGTTTGACGGCGGAAAGAACGACAACAACTACAGCCACGACCACGAGCAGGGCAGCAGCCTGAGTCTGAGCCAACTCGGCCAGAGCGCGTCGAATCCGCTGGGCCGCAGCCACGCCTCGCATCTCAACGATCCGCTCGCGGGGCTGCCGCACCCGCATCTGAACCTGTCGTCGGCGTCGGTGACTCTCGCGACTCCCGCGACCTCCAAGACCGTGGCGGCGTATGCGGCCATGTTCGAGGACTTTGACAAGCAGCTGGGCGTGGGCGACGTGCCGGCGATGTACTCGCACCGCCTCTGGCTGCAGCCGCGCGACGTCAACATCGTGTTCGGCCGCGACGTGATCCAGGTGCCGCTCAAGATCGAAAACACCAACAACGAGTACGTGAACCTGGCGCTTTCGCACCGCGAGTTCGACGTCATGGCCGTCCACATCCCCAAGTACGACTCGATGCCACCCACAGAGCTGCTGGACGAGATCTCGCGGCTGCTCAAGGAGCAGATCGAGAAGCAGAAGCACAAGCGCAACAACCTCGGGCTCAGCAACCAGCTCGGTGACTTCCCGGACTCGAACGCCACCTTCCAGGCGCGGATCCTGGAGCTCGAGTACGAGCTGTCGCGGCTCAAGACCAAGCTCGCGGCCGCACGTGCACTGCAGACGACACTCACGGACGAAAACACGGTGCTGCGGTCGAACCTGCGGGAGATGGAGCAGCGCTGCGTGGAAAACGAGTCGCTCAAGATGCAGAACGAGCTGCTGCGGGACCAGTCGGTGGCGTCGTTTTCGGAAAACGCCAAGCTCAAGAGGCTGCTGCGCGCCACGCAAGGGGAGCTCCACTCGCTGTTCAGCCAGGTCAAGTCGCTGCGCACGCAAGTGCGCTTCGAGCAGAGCGAGATCGCGGCCCAGGTCGACCACTCGATGCACGCGCTGATCGCGAACGTGCGCGACCGCGAGCACGTGCTGCAAGAGAGCTACCTGGAAGAGAAGAAGGAGCGCCAGCTCATCGCTGAAAAGTACTACGAGATCTCGGGCCGTATCCGCGTGTTCTGCCGAATGCGACCCGTCACGCGGAGTCTCCACAAGCCAGCGAGCACGGCGTTGCTTCGGCCGAAGCCCAACTCGATCTTGGTGGACCGCAGCGGCAAAGAATTCAGTTTCGATCAGGTTTTCGGGCCGGAAAACTCGCAAGCCGACGTGTACGCGCAGATGGAGCCCGTGGTCGTGTCGTTCGCGGACGGCTACAACGCCTGTATCATGGCGTACGGCCAGACAGGCTCCGGTAAGACTCACACGATGGTCGGTGGCAGTGGTGCGGCCCAAGGTATGATCCCGCGTGCGCTGCAACAAGTTTTCACGGTCGTGAACGCGCGTCAGCTCACGTACAAGGACACGTTGAGCGTGAGCATGATCGAGATCTACAACGACCAGATCCTGGATCTGCTGACCGACGGCGAGTCCGGTGTGAAGATCAAGAACGAGACCGACATCACGTTGCGGCCCGTGACGCTGTGGGAACACGTAAATGCCGTCCTGGCGGAAGGAAACTCGAACCGTAACATCGCGTCCACGAGCATGAACATGGAGAGTAGTCGCAGTCACGCGCTCGTGTTCCTGCATCTTGAAAGCCAGCACCGCGAGACGATGGAGATCCGCAAGAGCACGCTTTGTCTCGTGGATCTTGCCGGTTCAGAAAGAATCTCGCGAAGCCAAGTGGAGGGCGAGCGACTGAAGGAGACGCAGCACATCAACAAGTCGCTCAGTGCGCTCGGCGATGTGATGCACGCTCTGCAGCACAAGGCCAAGCACGTGCCGTACCGCAACTCCAAGCTCACGTACATGCTCCGCGACATGCTGTCGGGCCAGTCGAAGACGCTGATGATGCTGCAGCTCAGTCCGGAAGAGGATGATATCGAAGAGACGATCTGTTCGCTGCAGTTCGGTGCTCGCGTCAGTCAGATCCAGATGGGCGCCGTGAAGACCAGTGTCGAGTCGGGTGAGATCTATAAACTCAAGGAAGAGAACCGCACACTGGAGAAGAAGCTCGCGCAGCTGGAAGAACAGGCGTCGGTGTGGAAGCAGGAAACTCGCAGCAAACAAGAAGAGCTGAAGGAGGTGAGGGATCGGAATCTGGAGCTGGAGATCGAGCTCGGCCAGCAACAGGACGACCTAACGTCTCTTCAGGAGAAGTTTGAGGCCGTCGCCGCGGCATCCACATCGTCCGTGTCACCTCCTGCATCACCCGAGAAGACAGGCACACGAAATGCGCTTCCTCTGAGTCCGACGCTTTCATCGCAGTCAGCTCGGTCCGTGCGAAGTGTGACGTCCACGTCGTCGGCGCCTGCGGCGATCGCCTCGCCGGCGAACTATGGCAGTCCGAAAACTAACGGGGTGGCATCGCGATCGATCGCGCGTCCGACTCGCACGACAACAACTGCCGCGACGCCGACCAAGACTCCAGCAGCGACGTCTCGCGTGGCGTCGTCGCTGACGCGTCCGTCGCCGCGCTCTGTGCCGAAGGAGACAGCAACGTCGACTGCGACCTCGACGGCGACACTCACGGCGGCAGAGAGGACAGTCCGTCGGAAATCGCTCACGACTCTCAACTCGCCGTCGACGGCGACTGTGCTTGCGGCTCGCGAGCGACTTGCGCGGGCCACGAACGAGCCGCTCACGCAGGCAAACCGCCGTGCCACGCTCGGTGCCATCGGATCGAGTTCGAGTCAGCCGAACCTGACCGCGGCGTCGCCCACAGCTAGCCGGATTCCTCGAACGCGACCGGGTGCGACGGCTTCCCCGGCGACTCCGACATCCGGCGCAGCAGCGGCTCGAGCCACGCCGACGCCAGTGCGTCGCACCAACTCGCTGGCAACCAGTCGAACATCGCCTGCTTCGCCCTCCGTGGGAACGATGCCGTCGTCCGCCGCCCGTTCTGCTGCGGCCCTGGAAAAGCGTCGAACGCTGGCAAGTTCGCGGTCGCTGCCCTCCACACCAGTCGGCGGCGGCTCGACCCCGACGTCGACGACTGCGGCCACTCGATCGAGACTTGCTGCCAAGGCTGCAGCCGCAACCGACAGCAGCGACTCCAAGTAAGCGACCCACGATTCCATTTATTCTACAGTAGACGCCTCCTGTCAAGGAGGAGCGAGTCCCACGACACCGCACGAAGCGCCCATGCAAACTTCCTACTCGTCTCTGCTTCGCTACTCTCGCTGACCGCGTGGCCGTTCGGGGAACAACCAACGATCCAACGGAAGAGAAATAAAAGACAAGCCGAGCGCCCAGACCAAGAGATCAGCAACACGAGGCGAAGCGAGACAGACGACGCGGAAGCTGTTGCATTGGCGAGCGAGTGCTGCGCGTGGCGGGCTCATATTTTGCTCGTGAGTTGGCATTTTCCGACGTAGATGAAGTATTTTCCCCTCCCAATTTGGTTTCATTTCGTGAATATCATCGAAAGTGCTGCTGTGTGGGCTTGGAGGGCGTGTGCTGCGGACTGCCGACGCTCGAGAGGCTCGAGACGCTGCTGCTGAGGTCGCTGTGCGTGGCGGACGCCGCCAACTGGCGCTGCTGCTGCTTCTGCTCGGCCAGTTTGCGCTGGAAGTCTCGCTCATACTATCTACAAACACAGAGATTTAGGAGAAACAGCCACCGACACAAGTCAAATCCCAGCCAACGGCCTACGCACTGCAGTGCGAGTCGAACGCGGTCCTCGGTCCCTGGAAGCAAGTGGTTCACGGCAGGCGACCGCGACGTGAACGTGGCCTTCATCGACAGACGCGGGCTTCCGGCACCCACTCCGCCAGCGTGGGGTCTTCGAGGTGGCGTTGGCTGGTTCGCTGGCGGCGAAGGAGACGCCGGAGCCGCCCCCTTCACTGGCTGCTGGGCGGACAAGCTACCGTGGGAGGCCTGCAGTAGCTCCAGCCGTACGCTCGCTCGTGGGCTTGTGATGGCGTTGAGCTGCCGCCGCTGCTGCTCCTCCTCTCGCGACTGGCGGATTCGGTCGCGAATCGACTGCGAGACTTCGATGTTGCGAGTCGCTCGCACTTTGGCGGCGTCCAGCTCCGACACGATCTTGCCCACAGCCAAAGAGGCGGAGAAGTAGCAGCACTTGGTCGGCGCGGACGCCGGCAGCACGAAAGACGCAGCGTCCCCACTGCGAAGACCAGCGTTGTCCTTGCTGGGTCCACCGCCCGTAGCCGCCAGACTTGAGGGCTTCTTGGTAGCGGCATCGGTTGCCTGTGCGGCCGCCGCTGTGGCCGCGGCCGCTTGCTCACGGTGGGTCTTGCTGGACGTGTGGAGTTTGATCGTAGCACTGAACTGCGCGCCGCGAAAGAGGAACGCGAGCTCATCCTCCACGGCGATCCAGTGCTCCGGCGCGAGCCCAACCTTGACGACGGAGCAGATGAAGAAGTACACGCACTCGAAGAACCGCTCGTCCTCCTTGTGGTGCTCGAAGTTGCTGCAGTGGAGCACGAGCCGCGCATACGTCTCGGCCAACAACGTGGCGCACGCCGACTGGGAGTCGACGGCCTGCTGCAGCTTGAACTGCCACGCCTCTCGCTCCTGCTGCTGCTGCTCGGGACTCACGTCCGCTTCGACTGCGGGCTCGTGGTTGTAGTGGTTGAGCATCTGCGACGCCTGGAACTTGGCCAGCTCCTCGGCGCTGGCTCGCTCGTTGTTTTCCTTCTCGAGCGTCTTCACTTTGACGTACGACAGCGCGTAGCCCACAGCAGCGCGCGTGAACTGGTACATGACGTCGGTCTGGTGGAAGTCGACGAACTTGAGCGGCATGCGCAGCCGTCCGCCGCGCGAGTTCTGGTCCATCTCATTGTACACGTCGTCCATGCGCTTGCGGATGTCCGTCGTCGGCGTGCGCGCGTAGCCGGCCATCGACAGCCGCGGCGTCTGCGGGAAGCGCACGCGCGCGTCGTCGCTGCGGCTCGTGTGGTGGCTTCCAGCCATCGTCACCATGATGGATCGACAAGGAAAGGGACACGCAAATGAAGAGCTATTTTCAAACAGCCAATGAGAAGCCTCCGAGCTGTTTTTCGACCAATCAAAATCTACTTCATCCTCACACGTCACATAGTGTAGCCATCTTCAATCAGATCTTCCACTCGTTGCCTTCCGTGAGCTCGTCTTCGGGCGTGATGAACGGCAAGTGAATCGACTTGATCATGACCTCGCCGCAGAAAATGCACTCGGACGCGATGATCTCGTCCAGCTTCTGCTGCACCATCTCGCGCTCCTGCGCCAGGCTCTGCTTGGCCGCGTCCTTGGCGTTCGTGGCCTTATCGTCCACCGCGTTCATCGCTTCCTTCTCGCTTGAGCTCAAGTTCAGGAAGGGCAACGCAGCTGAGAATGGGCGCTGGAAAAAGTTGGTCGTCGTCGGGATCTCGGTTGAGAGCTCGCTCAGTTTCTGCACGAGCTGCTTCACGGTCTGGCGCTGGAAACTGTTCAGGTGCTTCATCATCTCTTGCCGCAGCGCCGTCGCGTGGAACGCGTGCGAGCACGGGAACACGTAGAACTCCTTACCCAGGAGGTTCTGGCCCGTGAGCTCGCAGCGCTGGTTACCCGACACGATCGCGCAGCGCTTGCGCAGCTTCTGCATGTCGGCTCGGATGAGCTCGGCCGACTGCGTGTAGTCCTGCATCTCCTCCTTGAGCTGCTCAATGCGGTCGTTGTACACCTCGAGCGACTCGCAAATCTCCTTCTTGAAGTCGTTGATCTGCACGAAGTCGGGGAAGAAGGGCAAGATGTCCTCGATCTTGAGCAGTCCGCTTTCCTTGAGAATGCCCATCGCCTCCTTGATCTCACCGCCGGCATCGATCGTGTGCTTGGCGATCAGCGTCCACAGCTTCTTGCGGGTCTCGTCGTCCTCGGGCATGTTGGCCATTTCCTTGGCGATCTTCACATCGACCTGGAGCGCCTTCTCCACGGCGTCCTGGTACAGACCCATGGCCGAGTAGATGTAGATACACGCGCGGTTCTTCTCGTTCTGCGTGCACAGTCGCAGCGCGAACGCAATGTCGAACAGGTGCTTGCCGCCGTACTTCTTGCGCATAAACTTGATCAGCAGGCGCTCGTCGGGATGTCTCGCCAGCAAGTACAGGATGTAGTTGTGGATCGTCGGGTCGCGGTTGCCCTGCTTGATCGCGAATTTGAGAAAGCGGATCGCGAGCTCGAGCACGGTGCGGCTCTTCTGGCTGTTGGTGTTTTGGTGCACGTGGCGCACGATCGACGGAATCAAGCGCGTCGGATTCAGCGTCTCCGCTTCTTTCCACGCATCGTACACTTCCTTCGGCTTGTGAATGATCAGCTCCGGCGAGTACTTGTAGTACAGCTCCTCGACCTTGGACGTGGGTTTGTCGCGCAGCAACTCGATGGCTGCGCCGTAATCACCGCGGTGCACGTGGTACGTCACGACCTTCTCATAGTCTTCGATCAGTTCGGCGTAGAACTTGAGCTCATCCGTTCGGCCATGGCTCGAGATCAGGTTGAAGGTCGTCGCGGGATCCAAGTGGTTCTTCTGGTCTTGCAAGAACTCCTTGAACTTGACGAGCAGGTTGGCGTGGGCGTCGACATCCTGCGCGCTGCCCTTGAGCACATTGAATTTGTCGAGGAACAGCTCCACGATCCACGAGCACAGCACCGTCTTCTGTGTCTTTTCATCGTTGTTCAGGCTCTTGAGCTTCTGCAACAGGAACAGACGCAAGGAATCGCGAGTTTCCTTCTCCAAGAACTTGAGCGCGACCTCTTCGAAAGACCGGCTCGTCTTGGCGTAGATCACTGCTGCTCGGTCGTACTCCTCCTTCTCGAACAGCTTGTCGGCCTGGGCCGTGAGCACTTGCTGGCGTTCCCAGCCGTTGCGGCACACTGCGAGCGCCTGTTCGAAGTCGCGATCGTCACCCGAGGACGACGTTGCGACGGCCTTTTGCAGGAATAGCTTCCACACGTTGCGGTCTTCGTCCGAGATCACGACCTCGAGAATGCGGCGGTCCGAGTGGACCCACACCGTGTTGAAGGTCGGGTCGTGGGACAGTCCGCGGACCTTGCCCACGCGCGAGTCAAACTGTTCTTCCAGCACGATCACGTTGTTCAGCTTTGAGATCACTTGCAGGTAGCGAGGGAACAGCAGCACGACGTGGTACTGCGTGACGGCGAGCGAGATCGGCGCGCTGCTCGACGTGGAGCGGCCCGGGTACGACACGAGATCGCAGCCCTTGGTGATGGTCTCCACGGACGCCGACTTGCCGAACACCAAGTCGCCGTAGAACACGCCCTCGCCCGTCAGGATGCCGAAGCTCGACGCGCGCTCGCGCTCCTGCTTGGCGAAGAACTTGAGGTCGGCGTTCGGGATCTCGCCCGGCAGCTCCTGGAAGCGGAGCTTGTCGGCGTTCGTGTACTGCGCGAACAGCGCCTCAAAGCCCTGGCCGCCGATGAACTGGAACATACGCGTGGGCCGCTTGCCTGCACCAGACGTCGTGAGCATCACGTAGTACTTCGCATCACCCGACGGCAGCCGCCAGTGCTCGAACTCGAGACCCGCGATGGCTCCCTGGTTCGAGATTTGGTACACCTTCTTGAACGACCGCTCCTTGCCGTCGAACTCGGCTTCGTAGACGGCACCCGAGTCCGTGCCGATGAGCACGGCCTCGCTGTTGGATGGAGAGCCCTGCTGTCGGTCCCACGCGACGCACGTGAGCTTGAGGTTCTGCGCCTTCATGATCTTCTTGGGGCGGTTCGTGGACGAGTGCAGGTAGAAGTTGGAGCCGTTCTCCATCGAGATCAGCACGTGCGAGCCCGTGGGGTCGATGAACACGTTGGACATGGCAATGCGCGGCTCGATCATGATCTCCTCGACGCTGCCGGCCGAGTCCGTGGCGTCCACATTGCAGCGCAGCAGGCTTCCTTCGAGCGAGCCGAGGGCCATGGTGCCGTTGCCCACGGCCATGCAGCTCAGCGTGAAGCCCGGGCGGCGCGACACCTTGAGCCCGTGCTCGCGCAGCTCGAACATGGGCAGCTCGTCGGCCTTGACGCGCGCGCGGTTGTCGCCGGCGCTCTCGAACTCGAAGTCGTCGCGCGCGCCGGCCGCGTCCGCCAGCACGCCGTTGCCGCCGTAGGGCGAGTCGTACACATCGTCCCCTCCTCCTCCCCCGCGGCCTCCGCCTCCGCTGCCGCGTCCGCCGTATGAGGCCTCGTCCCGCTTCCAATCCGCGAACAGATCCGCCGACATATTCGTCCGCTTGCTTCCCAGTCTGACAACGGACCCGCAGGGTGAAGAAGGATCCCCTCGATGGAACGAGGGATACGAGGTCCTGAAATAGGGCAAAACGAGGGACGGAGGAAGTGTAACCCTCAGAGTGTACCCCCACGTCGATTTGAGACATTGGACCAAGAGAAGGAAGCAAGGAAGTCAAGATGGATGCCGGCGCGGAGAAGGCGTACACGGGTGCGCGCACGCTGCTGGATCGCATGAAGGCCAAGTACGGCACGCCGGCACCCGTGCAGGAGGTGCTGGAGACCCAGGATGTGCTGGACTGCATCGAGAAGAACGCCGACCGCATCGCCTACCTGGTCAAGAAGACCAACCGCAAGAAGACAGACGAGTACTGGGGCACCATTCGCTCGCTGCTGTGCGAGCAGGACCGCTTGTTCAAAGAGGTACGATAGAGAAACACTATCTTCCAGTTGCTGTGCGTCATGGGTGCAAACAACAGTCGACTGATGGATCGTGCTGAGCACACCAGATCACGGAGCTCTTCGTCCAGTTGAGCAACAAGAAGATCGACCTCGCAGCACTGAACGGCACGGCGGCGTGAGCCCAAGAAGCCTCAGGCAGTGCACCAGTTCACAGCACAAGCTCCTGGGATGAAGAGACCCCATGTCGACTCACACACCGCACCAGACCGTGTCGGCTGGCGAGTTTGCCAGAAACAGCAGCAACCCACAGCAGCAGTATTTATTCATCTGGCCGACGGATGTATCCAATGCGACGTCTTCCGCTTTGGCGCCACTTGCTGTTGGATTCGTTTGCGCATCACTTCACACCGTCTCGCCATGCGCTCGCGTTAGGGGACGTGGGATCTGTGGCTCGTCCACAGGGCGCAGCGTGACTCAGGCCGCGTCAGGCCCCTACGAGCCGTGCTATGCACGAGCGTGTGATCCACTCGCGACCTGCGAGCGTACGCAGCCATTTCCGCAAGACCCTGCGAGCGTACGCCGTCGACACCGGATCTCCAAAGGTGGCTGAGGCTGTGGGTGTGTGGGCACCGGCACATACAAATGTTCTCTCCACATACAAAGCCGCCTGTGAAGAGCTCGTATCACCCGCCGCTCAGCCGGCCGGCCGCTCCATAACCTCCTGGCCTCTGCCATCTTTCCATTCTGCGTACGCTCGCACACGTACGCTCGCAGTTTGTGCGTCGCAAATGTGGAGCTGCTCGTAAAAACCGTCGCAAATGGCGTAAATACCCTCCCATACAAATCGCCATATATTTCGTCGTGGTAGTCACTCTGACTGACCCCTCCAGTCGAGAGGTTCAACCGCGGCATGTTGACGTGGTGATCTGTTCCATCGGAGGAACGGACGGAGCCATCGCGTCTCCAGCGCATTCCACAATCGGCAAGCACTAGCTCACCACCACCACCTCCACCACCACAAGAACTCAAGCAGCAACTATGGGCAAGCAGCACCTTGCGCGAGGCGTCGGCCGCATGGCCGACATCGTCATGACCCGCGGCAAGGGCTCGTGGGTCTGGACAGCCGACAACCGCAAGCTACTCGACTTCACGAGCGGCATCGCCGTCACCAACCTCGGCCACTGCCACCCGCGCGTGGTGGAGGCCACGCAGAAGCAGGTGGCCACGCTGGTCCACGGCCAGGTCAACATCGGCTACCACGCGCCCATGCTCGAGCTCACGGACCGCCTGCTGCCGCTCATGCCCACGGGCCTCGACTCGCTCTTCTTCGCCTCCTCGGGCTCGGAGGCTGTGGAGAACGCCGTCAAGCTGGCGCGCCACGCCACGGGCAAGCAGAACATCATGGTGTTCCAGGGAGGCTACCACGGCCGCACGTACGGTGCCATGAGCCTGACCACGAGCAAGACCATCTACAGCGCCGGCTTCGGCCCGATGATGGGCGGCGTCAAGGTCGTGCCGTTCCCGTACAGCCTCCACGGTCCGATCTACGACGACGAGCAGGCGGGTCAGTGGTGCCTGGACCAGATCAAGCTGGCGCTCAAGCAGCAGTCGGCGCCTTCGGATACCGCGGCGATTCTGCTTGAGCCGGTGCTGGGCGAGGGCGGCTACGTCGTGCCGCCGAAGAGCTTCATGCAGGGCCTGCGCAAGATCTGTGACGAGAACAACATCCTGCTCATCGCCGACGAAGTGCAGAGCGGCTTCGGTCGCACGGGCGAGTACTTTGCGATTAACGGCCACTTCGACGTCGTGCCGGACATCCTGGTGATGGCCAAGGGCATCGCCAACGGCTTCCCATTGAGCGGCTTCGCGAGCCGCAAGGAGCTGACTGACCGCCAGCCACCAGGATCCATGGGCGGCACCTACGCCGGTAACGCTGTGGCCTGCGCTGCTGCCATCGCTGTCAACGTACGTGCCATCGCGATTATTTGGGGATGGACTTCGGCTTACTGACATGGCCGTGTTTGTTCACTATCACAGGAAGTCATGATCGAGGAGAACATTTTGGAGAACACGCGCGTCCGAGGGGGCGAGGTGAGTCACTCCACTGTTGGCGCAATTCTTTTGTGCCGCTTGACTAACGTACGATCGATTCATGCAGTTCGTCGCTGGTCTCCACAGCCTCCAGTCTTCGGGGCGCTACCCGATCCAGGACGTGCGTGGCCTGGGCCTGATGGTCGCCATGGAGTTCGACTTGAAGCAGGCGCCTGTGGGTACCGCGTCGCGCGTGGCGCAGGCGTGTCTCGACAACGGCATGATGGTGCTGACCACGAGCGTGTACGAGACGCTGCGCTTCATGCCGCCGCTCAACATCTCGCAGGAGGAGACGGCGCTCGGCTTGGAGCTGCTCGAGCGCGCGCTCGAGGACGTCTTCCACCCCAAGCACTAGACGCCGCGGTTGCACTTCTAGTAGTAGGGATGATTTTGTAGCATGTAGATCGTGTAGATGCACCAGAGGATTAATAGACTGGTGTTCGTTGATTTTGAGCCGGAGTTTGATGAAGTCCGTGGCCAACAAGCCGTCTAGACTCGCCGATCAAGTCGAAGCTGGAAAGTGCAGCCATAACTGTATAAAATAATATCTACACGTGCGTCGGCTATCGTCATTCAGAAGAGAGGGTGAATGTGCCTTCATATTTTAATACTGCAGGTTCAACATGGTCAGAGCGCCCCGCTTGACCAGCTAGGACCAGTATCTAATGTCCTGGTGGAGAAGGCGCAGCCAACACAAGCCCGTTTTCAGCTGCAGAGAAGGCACCCAAAAGAAACGCCAGCATCGGGGGGGAGACAATTTCAAGCGCCAGTTCCAAGCCGTCCGTGCGCTGCGGCATCTACGAACAAACCGTGCTGAGCAGCAGCCGCACCGCTGCAGCTCTTCCTGCACGTGGAGACCTCCTAGGTGTCTACGTTTCCGTCAAGAGAAGACTGCGTCCACATGAAAATGCTGCTTCATCTGCTCATGTCTCGAGACCCTCCAGCACGCCGGTGCCCAGATACCGGTATCAAGAAAGTGTTCGCCCACTTCAACTGTGCGTGGCTTAACGAAGACCCAGACGTCTCCTATAATCGACGATCGGCTTCATGCCGTTCGATGCGACGGATAGATCGACCACTCCGTCAGCCACAACGACGACGATCTCATCGAGCTGCTCGTCCACGACGAACGTGTCGATGATGACGCCTGCAGCCGAGCCTTTGACCGAAGAAGTGTGTCTGGACGGTTCGAATTCTCATGCGTAATCTGTTTACCTGTATTAATACATACATATCCCAATTCGTACTATGTGTTTTACATTTACTGTTGAAATAGATCTTAAATATCTATATTATCTGATATATGCTGAAATCGTTTCCAGTAACGATGTTTGACCTGTAATGTTGGGAATAGTGCCCCTTCCCAACGGAGGCACTATTCTCTTCTTGGTCTGGTCTGTCCCCCTCGCTTTCAGCAGCTCACTCGTGAATGTGCTGGCGAGCCGCTACAGCCTCGGACGCCGTCGCTTTCGCCACTTAACCGACCGCTAGATCCGCGTGTATCGCCATGAGTGCGCCTATTGACGACCTTCTCTACGGCGGAGATGACTCTGGCGACGACGACGACCTCAACAGTACGTTTATCGTGTTCTAGAACGCCCTGGAAGCTGCGCTTTCTCACTCTGTCGTCACCTTCCGTACCGGCAGGCGTGCCCATGAGCTCGTTCAGCGCGCCGCTGCCCACCAGCAGCGCGCTTCCGATGGCTGTGCTGCCCAACTCGGCACCGCTGGGCGCTCCATCCGCCGTACTGTCGGCTCCGCTGGCTATGAACCCGGCGAGCGTGTCGGCCCCTGTCTCGAGTATGGCGTCTGTGGCGACTAGTGCGGCGCTTCCCCTGGGCGCGCAACGCCCTCTCATGGGTGGTCCTAGTGCCGTTGCCATGCCTGCAGCAGCTGCGCCGGCGCCCGCGAAACAACCCGGCTCAGGCCATCAAATGTTCCAGCAAATGTTCGCGCTGCTCAAGCAAATGCTGCCGCCAGAGCAGTACGCGGCGCTGCATTCGGAGATGCGCAACGGCAATGGCGTACGTAGTACTCAGTGGTGGCTCTAATTTTGTGTATTAGGTCCGTGGCTGAGAAGAGCTCTCTTTGATATCATTTGCGACGGACAGAACGATATCAAGTCGATCGTGGACATCATCAAGCGCATCGCGGGCGACGCCATCTTCGCGAGCGTTATCCAGAAGATGGATCTTACGAGGAATCATTCTGCGGCCGCTGGCTCGTTGGGCATCGTCAAGGCTGAGCCGAGCGGGGCCGCACCGGTCGGACTTTCGGCGGCCAGCAACACCAGTGCGGCGCCAGCCGCCTCCATGGCACGGCCACTGGCCACGCCGCCACCTTCTCTGGCAACATCCACCCCACTCACACAGTCGGCAGCGATCCCGATGAGCCAGCCGATCCCAGCTTCAGCCCCAGCGTCGATCACCGCGCCTGCAGCTCCGGTGGCCATCCAGCGGCCGACGATCACGGCCACGACGCCGCCTCCACCTGCGCCATCGCAAGCGATGGCGCCACTCACCAGCAGCATTAAGGCGGAGCCTCTGTCCGCTCCCATGGCGACCCCACCGCTGAGTGCGGCGGCGACGCCTGCGCCGGTGACTCCGACATCCGTCGCCCAGACCACGGCAGCATCCACTGCAGCGGCGTCAGCGGCAAGTGCGGGGGCGAATGGCGGGAAGGCCGACACTCAGGAGAAGATCGAGTTCGCGAAGAAGCTGTTGTTCCACGCGTCGACGTGTACGCTGCCGCCGGGCATCTGTACGGTCAAGCGATGCGACGACGTGCGCCGCGTGTTCAAGCACAGCGTGTCGTGTGGCGGCGCGCGAGGCTGCAGCCACTGTAAGCAGCTCAAGGCTCTCGTGGAGTACCATGCCAAGGAGTGTCTTGTGCCTGTCGGCGAGCACTGTAAGATCCCGTTCTGCGATGGCATTCGACGCAACAACGCCACCGCCCGAGCTCGAGCAGCCACGACGGGAATTGCTCCGTCCATCGGAACCTCCACAACCACGCCCACGCCCAGCACTGTGGCGTCCGGTGCTGGTACAACAACTGCGCCGTCCACTGCTCCTACAACGGCGCCTCCGTCTAGTGTTCTCAGTGACGACGACGAAGACAACACGCCGCTGGCGTCAGCAGTGAGCAAGGTGAAGAACAAATCGAAAGCGAAGTCGCCCAAGACCACGCCATCCGCGACGCCTGGCGGCTCGTCCACGGCCGCATCGAAGAAGAAGACGGCTTCGAGCGCCAGCTCCAAGCCATCTACGCCTGCTGTCTCATCGAACGTGTCCACGCCGTCGAGTACGGGCTCCTCCACGCCAGCGAACGCCACTGCGACTGCTGCTGCTGCTGCTGCGACTGCCAACAAAGCCAAGCCGGTGTCTGCTGCGCTGGCCCAAGCCCAAGAGTACGGCCGTCTGCTGCAACTCATCCTGCACGTGGAAACCTGTAAGACGTCGACGTGTCCCGTGGGAGAAGACTGTGTCGAGTCGAAAGCGCTGCTTCGACAGATCAACTCGCCCGACGCTCCGGCGCGTGCCCAGACGTACAAGAAGGTGTTCGCCCACTATAAGGTGTGCGTGGCCAAGAAGACGACGCAGACCTGTCCGATGTGTAAGATCGGCCTCATGCCGTTGGACGTGAATGGCGGATCGACGGCGTCGTCGAGCACAACGAGCAGCAGCACGGCGACGACGACGGCGAGCAGCTCGTCGACTACGAACGCATCGACGATGTCGCCTGCTGTCACAGCCGCAGTGCCCGCGACCTCGCCCTCCGTCGCGTCGCTCAAGCGCAGCAACAGCTCGCTTGCGTCGCCTCGGTCGCCTTCGAAGAAGCCACGCGTGACCGCCAAGGGCGGCAAGACGCCCGCCGAATCGACGACCGCCGCGACGACTGCAAGCGCTGCAGTCGAGCAGCCGTCGTCTGATCTCGTGAGCACCAGCCGAACGGATCTACGCAAGGAAGAGGACGTGCTGACCCACACGCAGATCGACCTGAATGCCGAGCGACGGATCATGATGGATGGCTCGCGTCGCAAGCAGGTGCCTGAGCGGTTGCCGTGCCAGAAGGAGGCGTGGATCCAGAACGACTTGTTCACGAACGAGAAGCTCACGCGCCACATGGAGCGTATCGCCAAGAAGCACGGCGTCTCGCTGGGCAGTAGCCAGGCGGCGGCTCGCACGACGCAGGTCATGGCCCACGCGCTGCAGGAGTACCTGAAGCAAGTCATGGAGGAGATGGTCGAGGCGGCGCGACTGCGAGGCGACGTGAACGCGCAGGTGCTGGACCAGTTGGTGAAGAAGGAGATGGGGGCTGGTCTGGGCGGTGCGGCCATGCCTCGCGAGCTCACGTCGACGGACATTCTGCGCGTCAGTTGTGACGATTCGTTCGCTCGCTTGCGACAGGAGGACTTGGCGTTGCGCGCGCGGCTGCTGGAGGACGCGAAGCGAGAGGAACTGGCCGAGAAGGAGCGAGCGAAGAAGCGCAAGAAGGTCGACCGCGTCAAGCTGCAGGCCCAGGAGGAGAAGGACGAGGCCGAGATGGACGTGGAGGAGCTGGCCGTGAAGGACCTGAAAGAGCGGCTGCTCCAGGAGGACAAGGACGGCGTCGTGCACGTGGACGGCCGCGTGAACGAGAGTCTGGTGTCCAAGTTCGTGCGGCGCGTGGACGACCAGGTGACGATGGAGGACGCGACGTACTGGCTGGAGAACCAGAAGCCGTTCCTGCCTTCGAAGCTCTTTGTGCGCGCCGAGGCCGCGCGCATCGTGACCAAGTCGCTGCTGTGATGTAGCAGAAACCTCAGTAGACGACACCCCCCACCTAGTAGACCCCGTCAGTCAGGGAGCCCTCAACAAAACTGTCATTTACTATGCCTGCACTTTGTTCTGTGGCTCACTCGAAGCGCGAGTGGATGCGAATGCGGCCGACGCTGCTGTCGTCGGCGGGCGCCTGCACGACCGAGTGCTTGAACGCGTACGTGTCCGACTCGAGCAGCGCGCTGCCCGGTATCCTCGACGAGTCGGCCACGTACACGTCGTCTCCGTCGCGGATCTGCACGAAGTGCGTGCGCTGCTTGACGCCCTTGGACTTGACCTTGGGCGCCGTGGCCTGGAGCTTGCCGTTGGGCCCGACCGCCATGTCCACGCCCATGTACAGCCCCTCGCCCGTCTCGATGGCGATGTGGTACGCGTGCCACGGACACTTGATCGTGACCTTGCCGCCCAGCTCCTCGATGTCGCCCGTGAGAAGCGGACCGCCGTGGTCTTCAGCACCAGTAGCGCAGGCACACAGCAAGAGATAGATGAGCACGAATCCACGGAAAGAGAGAGAGAGAGAGAGAGAGAGAGAGAGAGAG
>JAADXN010000127.1:0-42990 GCA_023337875.1 Pythium apleroticum | reverse complement strand
GTTCCGAATATCGAACCTCTGAAGTTCCGAATTTCGAACGACTGATGTTCCGAATTTCGAACCACGCCAGTGAGACAGGTGCAGCGGAGCCCAGCCGCTTCCGGAAAAACAGCCTTTCACCTGCATGGCGAAAGGACACAATCTTGAGCGTGGATGCTTGATGATACTTACGTCCCTTGGGGGATGAGACTCTACTCGAGTGGGTGCAACCGGTGATTTCAGATTTGAATATCTACTTCAGTACAATAGATCTTGAGCTGAGCAAATCTCGACCTGCGGTCCACAACTCGGTGAGGCATGGACCACGCGGAGTTAGTGCGTCGATGGGATGGTCAAGCACTTGGTCCATCTAAGAAACACTACTGAAATATGGTGCTGTTGTACTGCATTGCTCCCACAAATGTTGCACGGGTGAAACAGCAGGTGCAATACCTAGCTACATGGTCCCCTAGAGAACGGAGATCACGACCTTGCCGACGACTTTGCCCGACATGAGAAGCTCGAAGCCCTCCACGACCTTGTCGAAGGTGAACGACGAGTGGACGATTGGCTTGATCTGGCCGCTCTCGATGAACTTGCTGATCTCGTTCAGGTTGTCACGAGATCCAAGCGTGAAGACGTTGTGGAAAGTTGCACCGATTGGCGACTCCTTAGCGTCGTGGTAGTCACCCAGGATGGTCGCGAAGCGACCAGAGTTCTTCTTCAGCACAACCTGCGCGCCGTCGACCCACGCGTTCTTTTCGCCGACGCAGTCGTAGATCACATCCACCGAGTGGCTCTCCAGCACCTCGCTCCACTTCTGCTTCGTGTCGTCGATCACGTGGTCCGCACCGAGCGACTTGACGAACTCGACGTTCTTCGTGCTCGTCGTAGCAGCCACGTGCACACCGATCATCTTGGCGTACTGGATGGCGAACGTACCAGTGGAACTGGAGCCGCCAAGAACCAGCAGACGCTCGCCTGGCTGAATCTTGGCGACCTCGACGATGCTGTGGTAGGTAGTGAGCGAGACGCACGGCACAGCAGCAGCCTGCTCCCACGTGAGGTTCTTGGCCTTGTGGCCCACGACTGCGCCGTCCGCAATCACGTACTCTGCCAGCGTGCCTTCGTGCTTCAAGATCGCCAGCATAGCGTACACTTCGTCTCCGATCTGGAAATTGCTGCGTCACTACCCACTTCAACGACGATACCAGCGACGTCGATCCCAGTGCGGAAGGGTTCTTCGGGCGATGGCACGCGGCCGGTGAGTTGCTTGCCGAGAGTGTCTGCCATGAAGGCATCCACAGGGTTGAGCGCGGCGTGGCGCACTCGGATGCGGACGTGCGTGGATGGCAGCGACTCGGTGGGAACATCCTTGAGGACGAGCACGTCCTTTGTCTTGCCACTGCGTTCGTAGACGTAGGCCTGGGATGGCAGGCGTCTGGGCAGTAGCTGAGGCCATGGTGGTGGGAGGAGCAGTGGGAAGGACGGACGGTGAGTTTGAAGGTTGATGTGGTTGCGCTGGTGTCACCAAATTGCAAAGTGGAGATCAAAATGCCGATTGCGAGCGGCGGGTTTGAGTGCGCAGAGGTGTAAGGTCTTGAAAGACCATATCCCCCCCCCCCCGTGTTCTGGGCAAATCCACTGAGTTTAGGACGTGGCTACTACTAGTAGTAGATCGCTGTCGCGATGGTTGTCATCTTCTGATTGTAGGTCAGGATGCCAGGTCTCCGATTGGCGCACGAGTGCCGATTACCGTCATGAGATCGGCTCGTGATTAGCCTTGCCATCAGGGTAAACGTCCCTCAGGCGAATCATTTTTCCAAACACTGGGAAGCAGTGAGGACACAGAGACAGTTGATGGCATCAGAAGAGCGTCCTGCAAACAGGTTGGACAGTGAGACGGGAAGACAGCACAGCCGGGCTGGTTGGTCGTCATCCAAAGATTACGATCAGATTCTTCGCAGAAGCCAAAAAAGAAACATGCCGAAATTCCCAAGTTACGACCAGCTTTTGATACTCGGTCCGGAAAGGCAGCACCTGAGGCAAGCCATGCACTGTGCGAGCGCAAGTGAGACAGTTGGGTGCGAGTACCACGTGTCCAACAGACTCCAGGCAAAGCTAACGAAGGACTCCGACGAAGATCGCAAAACCTGGATTTTATTATTCCATACGTCAACTGCAGATGCTCGGAAGGAACGCAGAACAACAACTGAGCGTACGATCCTTGGGCTCGCTTTGGGGAGAGAGTGCGGAGTGTTCGTTCGCCGATCGACACGGTGACGTTGACGCTGACGCACATTACGGATGCTTCAAGTGCGCGAGCCCCAAGCGAGCGTCTGCGTCCGTCTCCCCATAGTCCAGCACCATGTAGACGCGCTCCACGAAATGTATGCCGAGCCGCCAATAATCCATCGTAGGAAACCCTTGGGCGAACGCGAAATAGCACGAACTCTCGATTGGGATAACGTACTCGAGCGCCGTGAGCGTCAATTCAAACGATCCGAGCGTCACAGTGATGTTGGGACCGGATGCGTCACAGGGTAGCGTGCCATTCTCCCTGACACCGACGGCACGTTCCAATAGCTTGATCTGGTGAGGCGGACCTTCGATACACAATCCATCGTCGATGACCGCGCGCTCGCTACGTCCGATGATGTGCTCACCGTTCACGGCGATGCGCGATAGTGGCAACCACCATCCGTATTTCTCGCCTCGTGTCTCGGTGAAGTACGTGATGTCTCCATCCGTATACGGATCGTGCACACCTCCAAACGTGAGATGAGCGCCCCACTCGGAGAGTAAAACACCCGCGATGGGCTGATCCAGAAGGCCCTGCGTGATCATGGTCCGCATGACTGGTGGCAGGCCAGTGTAATAACCTGGGTGAGGTCCGAGGCCAATAGATCCGTCTTCGTGAGGCGCAAAGAGCTTGAACATACGATCTGGACCGACAAGCTCAATGAAGGAGACGTCGCTGACTTGGAGACCACCTTCGCTGCTGCCAGTTGCGGGGATCACGATGGTGTCGCTCGAAACGAAGCCTCGGGTTTCATAATCCGTGTGATTGCCGATCACGATCCGTGTCCCATTCGCTCGGTATGTTGACGATTTCGTGTGGTCATAATACTCATGCTGGTCTAGCTTGTGGTTGAGCACATGGACGTCACTCCCTCCGATGTACAAGTCGAGCCAGACTGGTTGCGGGGGCGTTCCGATCGTGAATTGAGCGACAAAGTTGCCGTTGGCGCGGTCAAAGATGGTGTCTTGTGTTGCGTGCGCCGAGACCTGAGGAAACGACGGAGTCCACACGTCGGCGTGTTTGTCGACGTTCGTCTTCGAAGGTGCCACTGGCGTCAGTTGATTAGCGTGCGAATACTGGTTCGTGGCTGGTTTGCTTGTCGTTGCAATACGGCGCTTGACAGGCACGCGCCACACGGCAGCATCGACAGCGTCGCTGGCCAGCAGCGAGAGCGCGCAGACGATCGCCACCACCGCCACACCGCGTAGCATGCTGTGCTGTTCAATCCTGCGCTTCAACTGGGCCGAGGGAAATCGCGAAGTGGGGGGAGGAACTCCGAGTTCAACTTGGGCTGCAGTCAGTTGCGATAATCAGTGGCAAACCAGTCGGTTTGCTTAATTTGGGCCCCAGGCCGGCTAAGGACGTTTTCTAACAGAGAAACCAATAGACCTCAATTCAATCGAATCGCAGTCAGTTGCGATGATTGGATGAGAAGAAAAGATCTCCCATCCCTTTTGCAGTCGCAGTCGCAACTTGCGACAGCGATCCCATAAAACAGACGCAGTGTTCGAAAAACGAAGGAGTGGTGGTCTTTTCAACCGTATACTTCGAAGTATACCGGTATTGCCCCAACAAAATCGATATGGCTACATTCGACACTTTAGATCACTTGACGTGAACGTCGAGTGTACGATCGGCTTCACTTGGCCGCTCCCGTGAGTTGCTTTCCCATGTACTCCATGATCATGAAGTCAACGGGGTTCAACGCCGCACTTCGCACTTGAATGCGCACGTGGGAACGAGGAAGCAGTTCGGTTGGCACGACGCGGAGCTGGATATTGTCCTCGGCCTTGCCGTAGCTCTCGAACATGTACGCCATATTGCGCGCTGGCACAGTGATGTCCTGTGTGCTTGCAGGCGCCATGCTCTTTTTGGTTGGCGCGAAGCTTGATTTGCCGATGGGTTTGAGTCGGACGTGCTCGGATGCAGATTGGAGAGTGACTCTCTTGCTGGATCTACCCAAGCTAGGTGTGGCAAGCCAAACGTGGGAATCTGCAGCCTCGTCCACCTGGAAAAGGCTGCGTCCCGTCACAGCCAGATTCATGAAGCCAAGATACGATGTTGAAGATGACGGACGAGTATTTCAATTCCAGCCAATGTGCAGCGTTGTGTGCTGTCGGGGGGTCCAGTTCAGGCCGGCTGACGACAATGACGTGCTCATCCGAGAGCAAACTCTCCGGTATTTCACGAGAAAAGGGATCAAGAGAGCTCTTTGTGGAAGAAAAACTTAAGTGGCATCTCGATTGCGAAGCGTAGGGGGCCGATACACTGGGCAATCTCTAGGCTTTACCGTCTAGATGACCGTTACGATAACTTTGCCAACTGCGCGGCTCGTCTTGAGGCGAACGAACGCATCCGCCGCCTTCTCGAACGGGAACACTGAGTCTACGATCGACTTGACCTTGCCTTCCTCGATCAGCTGCGTGATCTCTTCCATATCCGCCGAGCTCACGTCGGCCAGCATGGCCTTGTGGGTCGCACCGAACTTGGCCGGAATGTCGCTGCTCTGCATGGCCATGATCGTCACGAAGCGGCCGGTCTCTTTCTTCAGGATACGCTGCGCGTCCCCAGCCCACGCGTCAGGCTCGCTGCCGACCGTGTCGTAGATCACGTCGACCGAGTGCTCGGCCAGAACGTCGGCCCATTTCTGGCTCGTGTAGTCGATCACCTGGTCCGCACCGAGCGACTTGACGAAGTCAGCGTTTTTCGCGCTGGTCGTGGCGATCACATACGCGCCGACAGCCTTGGCGTACTGCACGGCGAAGATGCCCGTGCCACTGGAACCTCCGAAGATGAGCACGCGCTCGCCCGCCTTGAGCCCAGCGTTGTGCTTGAGCGCCTGGATACTGGTGAGCGACACAAGTGGCACGCCGGCCGCCTTGTCGAAGTCGAGGTTCTTGGGCTTGCGGGTGACAATGTTGGCACTGATCGAGTGGTACTGCTCCAGCGTGCCGAACTGTGAGCCGCGCGTCTTCGCGTACACTTCGTCACCAACATTGAGGTCTTTGACATCGCTACCGACCTCGGCAACCACGCCGGCCACATCAAAGCCAATGCGGTACTGGTTTTCAGCACTCGGTGGTGCGGTTGTGAAGATCAGCATCGGGATCTGGGCGATCTTGAAGTCCACAGGGTTGAGCCCGACGCTGTGGACCTTGATGCGCACCTGGTCAGCTGGCAGGGGTTCGGTCCTGACATCGACGATCTTCAGCACGTCTTCAACGTTGCCCTACTGTTCGTAGCGGTATGCCTTGTAGGTTGCTGGGATGGCAGCCATGGTGTTTGGTAGTTGGGGTGGTGATGAGGATGGAGGAAATCTTCGAATGAGCCTGGGAGTTTGACTGCTTCGGCCGATAGCGCGGGGAGAGCACACTTCTGACTGGTCGATTGCTCTATCGATTGTGCTGTTGGGTTTGGTCTGTTTGCGTGGAGGCGTCATGGTGGCAATCCAGCCGATGAGTCTGGACGAATGGAGCGGTAATCACTTCTAACTCGATATGGGTTCATGTATCTGTATTGGGCGTGTAGCCATATCCACTTCAGGAGACTCGTTACTCTTCGAACTCGTAGTAGCTCCACGGCTCGAATGGGTCTTCCCACTCCTCGAGCCCTTGTTCGGTCTTGTACTGCTCCATCTCGTCATCCGTCACCAAGCACGCGTCGAGGGCGGCGCGAATATTCGCGATCTCGTTCTTGGTCTTGTCGAACCGTCCGATGAACACGATCTCCTGGCCACGGTCGCCGAACTCACGCGCCATGAGATCCTCATAGTTTGGGAGAGTCTTCATGTCACGGGTGCGGCGCTTTTCAGGGAACGACACAATCCACATTCCGCCATTTGCCATCGTGCAGTACAGACCCGCCTGTGACCACGTGCCGTAGTTGTTTGGTCGCGTGCCGAGCCAGAACACGCCTTTGCTGCGCAGGACATTCTTGAACAGACCCTTCTGCTTATTTGCCAAGCGTTCACGCAGAGTCTCTTCGTCCAAAGGCTGTGGCGCTTCTTCCATCTCTTCATCGTCTTCCTCTTCCTCCTCATCCTCCTCTTCTTCTTCTTCTTCTTCCTCATCAGTCATCGAGTCGTCCGTGGGTGGAGGTGGAAGATCAGGACTCTCGACGATCACAAACTCCTTCTGGATCAGCTCTCCAAGTCGATTTGGGTGGAACGGACGACGGGCGGAATAGAGGAAGGAGCCGATCCCGTACTCCTCGGTCTCCGGTGTATGTGGCACACTCAGCGACTCGAGCCAGCCCTCGCGCGCCTGCGCTCTCTCAAAGTCGAACAGCTTCGTGCCCAGCAGCTCCTTTGGGTTCACTTTGCCCTTGACGCTCGTGAGGATCTTGGCGTACGTGTTGAACTTGCGGATCACCTTCTCGATTTGCTCGAGTTCGCTGGGCGGCACCAAATCCGCCTTGTTGAGAATGATCACATCGGCGAACTCGATCTGGTCCACGAGCAGATCCGTGAGTGTCCGCGTGTCTTGCTCGGGCAGCTCATCGCGATGCTCTTCGATCTGCACGAGCATGCGATGATCCTCGAAGACACCGAAGAAGTTGGCCGCGTCGACCACAGTCACACACGTGTCGAGCACAGCGATGTCCTTGAGTAGTGGGAGCTTCTTGCCGCTGGCATCTTCCGAGCCGAAGAGCTCGTCGACCTGCATCGATGTGAGTTTCGACGATGAGTCCTTGGCGTGCGCGTGCTTCTTGCTCTCGTGGTCCAAGTGGATTTCCTCTTCTTGCTCGGGCAGCTCGAATGCAAAGGTCTCCGCGACTTGCATGGGCTCGCTGATGCCGGAGCTTTCGATCACGATGTAGTCGACCTCGCCGCCTTGTGCGATCTTGGCGATCTCTTCGAGCAGATCCACACGCAGCGTGCAACAGATGCAGCCGTTCTCCAAGCGGACGAGCTGCTCGTCGCGCTGCAGCACGCCCGACTTGGCAACGAGATCAGCGTCAATGTTGAGCTCGCCCATGTCGTTGACGATCACAGCGACGCGCAGCTTGTGGGATTTGTTCTGCAGGAGGTGCTGGAGAAGCGTGGTCTTGCCGCTACCCAGAAACCCAGAGAGGAGCGTGACGGGGATCAGCTGCTTGCTCGAGGGCTGGGCCATTGCAGGAGTCGTTGGTGATGCAGTCTTCGGGGAGCTTGTGACTTGAGGAGCCATGGCGACTTGTTGGTTCGTGGGACGTCGGATTATGAGAGATCAGAGTGCCAACTACTCGTGGAAGCACGCGAGTCCATGGCGGCAGTGGGAAACGCTGTGAACCACTCAAACGCCGTGCTGCTCAGTGATCCGTAAGGGCATGCTACCGCGATATCCCAGCTACCGGCACCCTCGCCGTCTTCTTGAGTGCTACCGGCACCCTCGCCGTCTTCTTGAGTGAATATCCGACGGCGCATTCTGGTGGTATCAGTCATTCATTGAAGTTGTCGAGACCACCAAAACCCGCCGTCGGAAAACCACATGCGACCGGTGACGAAACTCATTGTGCTGCCGCCGTCGGAACAGGTTGAGACAGGACACCATACTGCAATTCCTAGTCATCCGACGGCGGTGCCGTCTTCGGATCAAAGATCGCGGCTGTGGCTGGCCAGGGCACTCTGCATCACTGAGCTGCTTAGGGCAACCCGTTTCTTTCCTCAATTGGCTTCCAAGTATTAGATGAATAACAAACCACTGCTGGTAAGACCAAGCAGGTACAGTAGTCTTACACAGTGAAAACGCTTCCCTCATTTGAGCATCGTCTTTCAGGTCTAGCCCTTCGTAAACGCTTTCACGAGTGCGTCATCGTCGACAGAGCCCCAGACCTCGGTGGCTTGGGCTCCGTCCAAGCGGATGCGGTACGGGTTGCCTTCGTCCCAGAGCTTAATGATTGTCCCGGTCTTGTATCCGCTGCGGACACGAGCGAGCACACGATCACCCACATCGAAACGAAGTGGAGCGGCCTTGCAGGCTTCAAAGCCCGTCGTGAGAGCCTCGCGGTCGAGGTTTTTGCCGATGAACACGAACCGCGACGCCCGCTCGTCGTTTCCCCACGGCGTCGTGAAGTTGCCATCGAAGAGCATGTGGACGCCCTGGAAGACAAAGCGCTGGTCCATGCCCATGACGTTGATCACGCCCTTGTAGCGAAGCAGGTCGTTGCCTTTCGTCACGAGCAGCTCTTGGATCCAGTCTTGCAGTTTGCCGAGGTTGAGCGGCTCACTGAGCTTAAAGCCCACGGAAGAGACCGACGTGTCGTGCTCGTGGTCGGTGTTCTCAAGAAAATCCGGCTCCTTGACGAGGATCTTGTCGAGATCAAAGCTCTAGATGTTGAGCAACGTCGTGGGGTCCACCTTGCAATGCTGGCACTCCACGATATCCACGGTCTCGTTGATCTTGTGGAGCTGGTGCTTGATCTCATCGAGTTCAGTTTGCGCGACGAGGTCCGTCTTGTTGAGTAGCACGCGGTCCGCGAACGCGACCTGCTCCACACTTTCGTTCTCGACGCCCTCGGGCTTGACTTCGAGCAAGTGCTGCAGGATGTGCTTGGCGTCCACGACCGTGATGATGCCGTCCAGCTTGCATCGCTTGGAGATGGTCTCGTCCACGAAGAACGTCTGCGCGACCGGCGCTGGGTCTGCTAGTCCGGTCGTCTCGATGATGATCCCGTCCAGTGCACGGTCGCGCTTGAGGATCTCCTTGATGATGCGGATCAGATCGCCTCGCACCGTGCAGCAAATGCAGCCGTTGTTCATCTCGACGATCTCTTCATCGGCTTCGTACTTGCGCTGGCGAATGAGTGCGTCGTCGACGCCGACTTCACCGAATTCGTTCTCAATGATCGCAAACTTCATCCCGTGCTGCTCCGTGAGGATGTGGTTGAGCAGCGTGGTCTTGCCGCTGCCCAGGAAACCCGTGAGAATGGTGACAGGAATGGGCCTTGGAGCCACCGACTTGGCAGCGCTTGACGCCTTGACCATGGTACTTGATGAGGAAATGAGCGAAGTCGGATGCGGACGGTGAAAACGGAGAATGAGGAGTGGCGGAGGAGACGAGAGCGACTTCATGCCGCCGTCGGACAAATGGGCAGATCCGTTTATCCGACGGTGGCGGAGGATCAGCCAGTGAGTGAAATCGAGTTGAGACACAGGCAGTTGGGGCTGGGGGCCTGTATTGGTTAGCACCTAATAATGTGGCTGCAAGAGCCAATGTGTGGACCTACTCGTCCAGCGAACACAACCCCGTCACGCTGAGCTCGGGACACGCCGCGCCGCCGTTTGCTGGTGCTGTGAGGACTGTTCGCACGAGCGTCTGCGTCTGTGACACTGGGTCGCATGGATTCGCGGCCTTCCATTCGCTGACTTGGCAATCGATGCTACCAGTAGAGGCGTCGTCACTCACTTGAAGGACACGAGCTTGAGCCTGTGCAGTCATGGCGAAGGCCGCCGCAATCGCCAAGAGAATCCCAATGCTGGTAATGCGTGCCATGCTGCAATTTGCGGTCGTTGGCGTGCTCTTGCGGGTGGGGTGGCTTATATCGAACAGAGAGCGATTCACTTGATAAGGTTGGGAGTTTGATCGATCTGACCAAGATCGATCGAATGGGGAGTCGACTGCCGTGAAAAGCCGCAAGGGGCGCAAGTGTGCTTGGCGACGCTTTGCGACCAGCCGCCGGGCACATATTACGATACTTTTTAGTAGATTCTATGATATCATCCGTTTAAGAAAACGAATTTATTTATGAAGGATCAAAAACCATCAGATGCGCTTTTGCTTGTATCATACGTTCGGGGTTATCAAATAGTGGGATGTGCGTCAAATTGGATGCATCACTCGATCTTGAAAAGACGCCGTCCTTTGGGGTCCGAGCGCGCCGCGCGTCGTGCCGTGAACGACTGCATTTACGTTCGAGTGAGATTGATCATCGATAAGCTCTTGCGTATCTCGAGGCCAATTCGCACCGACATTCGCCTGCAAGCCACGAGGGAAACGACAAGGCGATGCTTCGGAGTGTGAGGATGGTCACTGTGGTGGCCGGGGTGCTTCTCCATGCCAGTGCCTCGGCGTTCAAGGTGCCGTCAGTCGCTTTTAAAGTCACCAGCGGAGAAGTGTACGCCCACGATTCGGTCGCTGCAGTGAGCGATGCGCCGAGGGATGTCGACTGCTGCGTGAGCAACTGGGTCCCCGATGGCGAGTGTCAGGCGGAGACGCTTACTCGTGCCTTCAAGCGCGTCGTCACCACGCAGGTCGAAGGCAAGGGCAAGCCATGTCCACCGCTAACGGAAGTGCGGCCGTGTCTCCCTGTGCACTGCCAGATGACGCCATGGTCCGACTGGGACGACTGCAACGACGATCTTGACAAGATACGTACGCGAAGCGTTGAAACGAAGCCTATGTACGGCGGCCGACAGTGTCCACACAGCATTGACACAGTCAAGTGTTGTGACGATGACTGCATTCCAGGCGCATGGGGCAACTGGACGTGTGATCATAGCAACGGCCAGAAGACTCGCACGCGGCCACGAAAGAAGCCGGCGACGTCAAAAGGCGCCGACTGCAGGAAGCTCACAGAGACGCAAGATTGTGATCCAGAAGACTGTGAGCTATTCGAAGAGGCCGACGACCCAGGACAGTTTGGTAGCTGCGTCGAGGACAAAAGCACTCACAAGTGGTACCAAAGCAAGCAGCTCCGGGTCAAGAAGGAAGAAAAGTACGGCGGTAAGCCGTGCCCGGTCCGTGTCGTGTCCCAGGAATGCCCGCCCGTGGATTGCAAGTTGTACACCGTGACAACGGATCCTGGAGTCTACGGTGTGTGCGAAGTTGGTCCCTGGTTCAAGAAACGCAAGACCAAGACGCTTGGCATCATGACGTACCCTGCGAACGGCGGCAAGCCGTGTCCAAAACAGCCCGTCATCGAGAAACAGTGCACGATCCCAGAGTACCTCGATATGTTTGAGCGCGAGTGCAACGGCCAGGTGCTCATCGGAGGCTTCAAGAAAGCAGACAAGTCGATTGGAACCCTGATCACAGTCGCGTTGGGCCGCAAGCCGATGGCCACGTACTTGAAGGGGATCAAGCTTGTGCAGATCCCGATGCTGCCGTACGATGCCACGAAGAAGCCGGAACAGCTCGTGTTTGAAGGTGGCGTTTGCGGCTCGGAAAAGTACACGTTGACGCTGAACCTCGCTTGTGGCGACTCGCTCAAGTTGTATGCAGGGTCCACGAACAAATGCGCGACGACTGCCACAATGGAGATTCCCGTTGAGGAGTTGTGTGACCGCACTCTGTAAGGTTCACGAAGACGTCGCCCGCGCTGCCCACGTGTTGAAACCAGAGGGGAATTCACTGGGCCTCGAAAGCAGCTACGTCGAAGACAGTGTGAAGACGCCGACAGGAAGGACCGGCAGAGTTGAATGCAACGCGTGAATAGGATGAAGCCCATGTATAAATTTGAATGCTTTCTTTGATCTCTAACGCGAATGTTTTGGGCAGATGAGGTGAGAAGAAGAGTGATTCATGTTGCGAATCGCGCGGTTTACGCGATCTTCACGATGATTTTGCCGACCGCGCGTCCGCCCTTGAGCAGCGTGAACGCGTCGATGGTCTTCTCGAACGGGTAGGTCGAGTTGATGACTGGGGTGATCGTCCCCTTCTCCACGAGCTCCGTCAAATCCTTGAAATCTTGGCGCGTCGCCAAGCAGTACGCCACGTCAAACGAGGCCCCAAACTTGGCAGGCTGGTCGCGCGGGTGGTCCATACGGAGGGTCACAAAGCGGCCGGTGTTCTTCTTCAACACTCGCTGCGCTCCATCCACCCACGCGTTTGCCTCGGCCACGCAGTCGTAGACAACGTCCACGGAGTGTTCCTTCACCACGTCACCCCACTTCTCAAGGGTGTACTCGACCACCTCGTCCGCACCGACTGACTTGACGAACTCGGCGTTCTTTGAGCTGGCGGTCGCGATCACGTGTGCGCCAATGGACTTGGCATACTGGATCGCGAAGATGCCAGTGCCGCTGGAGCCGCCGAGGATAAGCACGCGTTCACCCTTCTGCAGCTTCGCGTGCCTCGTGAGCGCGATGTAGCTGGTCAATGAGACCACTGGGAGGGCTGCTGCTTGGTCGAAGTCGATGTTCTTGGGCTTGCGGACGACCAGCTCTGCGTCGACAGCGATGTACTCGCCCAGCGTTCCAACATTTGGATCCGGGGTGGTCAAGAAGACTTCATCGCCGACCTGGAGATCGACGTTCACCGCTCCCCCAACTTCGACGATGACACCGGCCGCGTCAAAGCCAGCTCGGTAGGGCTTTTCTTCACTTGGTGATCCGCCCGTGAACTGCTTGCCGATCATTTCCGCCACTTTGACGTCGATCGGGTTCAACGACGCGCTGCGCACTTGGATGCGAACATGCGTTGGCGGCAGTGGCTCCGTCTGAAGCGTCTTGAGTTCGAGAACGTCTTCGATTCTGCCGTACTGCGTGTAGACAAACGCCTTGTAGCTGGATGGGATGGTGGACGACATGCTGGACGCGAGGAGATGGGCTCTTGGAGGGTTTGGACTAGAGGGACCAAAAAGAAAAGTGAGGATGGTGGCCTCGTCGCGCTCCAAGCAGCCTCGATGCGAGGATCATTCTCCTTCCTTCCAATGACGTGATTGTCGTCAAGTCGTCCATGTCGATTACGCCGCGGACGGATGGTCCACGGTGGGAAAGTGCGGCAAGCGACAACATGTAGCCATTTGTTGACCAGCAGCTCAGAGCTGCTGGTCAACAAATGGCGACGTGAGACGTCGCAGGTGACATACACTCTCTTGCTCGCTGTGGCATGTCACTGTATCGAGGTTATGCATGTGGCTGGTTGACTTTTGCCGCCAAGATCAGCGAGAATGGCTGAGCCGCTGTACGCGCTGGGCGGAGGGCTCCACTGGGCGCCCACGAGCGCGCCACGCGGGCAGTTTGTCGCCGTACAGGACCGCGTGGATGCCAGTGGCGCATTCCTCGTGCATCATTTCCTGGCGCTCTTCCTGAAAGCAGGTACAGACTCCGGAATTGGCTGTTGGAGTCGAACGACGACGAGCTCATTTAGTGACGACTAATGCACAGGCCACCGCGTCTGTTTCCTGAACTTCGTCCACTCGAAAGACCATTACACTGCCGTCGGCCGCAAGCTGGTGCGTCCGTATAACAGCTCATATTGCATTTTACACCAGAGCTGCACTAACACATTCCGTTTTTTTGTCTGTTTAGGGAGTGAATCTGGCTTCCAGCGAAGAGAAGCAGACGCTGCGTGTAATCGACGGCTTCGAGCACGCAGACGCATCTCCATTCACAGCAGCAGAGTTATTACAGCAACTCCGCCACGAAGTTGCGTCTGCGATTGTGCCAGTCTCGATCATCATCGACGACCTGAGTTCGCTCAAGTGGCAGTGGGGGCACAAGCAACTGGTGCAGTTCTTGCGCTGCTGCCGAGCGCTCACTGCTGAATCTCAAGTCCGTTCCCAATATCTAGCGCGGTTTGCGGCTGTAGTACTGACTGCTGGTGTTGTGCCGTGCTCGGTTTGCCAGGGCCAGGCCAATGTCGTCGTCCTCAGCCACGCTGACGTGAGCCCGACGAGCGCAGCTTCTGACTCTCCACAGACCTTGGAATCACTGGTATGTTTGGCGCCCTGGTCTATACGCAAGGTGGCACAGTCGGTCGTGGTTATGATTGATTCTCATTGTGATTTGTCTTTTGACGCCGTTGCAGACTCCTGTGCTAGCGGAGATGTCGACTGTTGTATTGTTAGTCGCACCTTTGCCCAGTGGCTACTTTAAAGACGTTCACGGAACGGTCAGTGTTGGTGTCTGGGTCGCGAGCGCTGTTGATTTGAGTTACTGAGTGGAGTCGCCGTAATGTAGTTTTCAGTCCAGCGGCAATGCCAAGGCCTCGATGGCGTCTACGATACGTCCGTCACGTCGTTCAAGGTGATGGAGAACACCGTCAAGTGTTTTGCTAGCGGTGGCGATGCGCTACGCTCTCTGTAGAAAGATAAGCACGTCCTTGCGAAACTCCTCCCATTCGGCTTCGTCCCGCGGAGATCTCTTCCTTCACACGTCACAGAATTAGCACTTTTGGCCAATCAATTTCCTGATATGACTAAGTACAAACACTTATTGGCTGAAATGCAGATTGCGGTACTCGCTGGTGAAAGGGAACGAAAGGTGACAGCTCGCAATCAGCACACGGCATCATGGACGAGCACTCGTACGATAGCTGGGGGAGCGAGAGCGACCGCTTCCAGGACGGCTCGCTATGCATCGGCATCGATCTGGGCACCACCAACTCATGTACGCCAGCTTATGATGCTTACGACCATGCAACTCGCGTGTGCGTAGCTGCTCTGTGAGCTCCACAATCTCACCGTCTTCGTGGCATCCACAGGCGTCGGCATGTGGCACGTGGAGCGCAACCACGTCAAGATCCTCAAGAACCACACGGACCGCGGCCGCACGACCCCCTCGGTGGTCCACTACAAGCCCAACAGTGAGGAAGTCGTGGTCGGAAACGCAGCCATCGCGCTGGAATACGAGCCCGCGGGCAACACGGTGCGCACGATCAAGCGCCTCATGGGCCAGCGCTTCGACTCCAAGGCTGTGGAGCTCACGAAGCAGTTCGCGACGCACACGATCGTGTCCACCAAGCAGGGCAATGCCGCTGTGCAGATCCAGCGGAGTGGTACGCAGGTGCTTCAGCCGGAAGAGATCTCGGCAGCGATCTTGCGTGACCTCAAGACGTCGGCGGAAGCGTACTGGGAGTCCAAGGACAAGCAGCGAATCGACAACGTTGTGATCACAGTGCCCGCGTATTTCAACGACTCGCAGCGCAAAGCGACGATCCTGAGCGCGCAAATGGCCGGCTTCAAGGCCATCCGACTGCTGAACGAGCCGACGGCGGCCGCGATGGCGTACGGTCTCTTTCTGTCGGGTGAAAAGCACGTCGTGGTGTTTGACTTCGGCGGCGGCACGCTGGACGTGTCGCTGCTGTCGATCAGCGATGGCAAGTTCGAGGTGCTGGGTATCGGAGGCGACACGAATCTCGGCGGTGAGGACATCAACGATCTGCTGGTCGCGTACGTGCTGGATATCGTCCAGAAGAAGCACAACGTGGCACGTAGCGCTTTGTCGCGAGGCGATTTGATCCAAATCAAACGCCAAGCCGAGCTTGCGAAGGTCGCTTTGTCGAGTGAGGAGACTACGGAGATTGAGCTCGTGGGCATCAGTGCGCTCAAGGAGAGGAAGAAGCCGTTCAAGCTCACGCTCACGCGAGAGAAGTTCGAGACGATCTGCGCGTCGATCTGGGATCGCTGTCTTCAGATCGTCGATGACGTTCTCACGGAAGCCGGTGTGCGTGTGGCCGAGATCGACGAAGTGATCATGGTCGGTGGCTCAACGCGTGTACCGATCGTGCGCTCCAAGGTATCGGCTTTCTTTGACGATAAGGAGCTGTGTCTCTCCGTCAACGCCGATGAAGTCGTGTGTGAAGGCGCAGCGATTCAGGCCGCGATCCTCAGCGGTCTCGACAAGCGCGTGTTCCGCGATGTGCTCATGATGGACGTGATCCCGTTGCCGATTGGTCTGCAAAAGGCCGACGGCAAAATGGAAGTTCTGCTGCCCAAGAACAGCCGCATCCCCGTGACCATGACCAAGTACTTTGAGACGTATGAAGACGGACAGCGCGGTCTCACCGTCCAGGTGTACGAAGGTGAAAGTGAGATCGCCGAAGAGAATGACCACATCTCCGACTTCAACTTCCCGATCCCTCGCGACAAGATCGGCAAGGCTGGTGAATTCAGCCACCCCGTGACGCTCACGATGAACGCTAGTGGTGTCCTCCAAGTGCAAGCGGGTATCCACCACGATTCGGAAGAGGCACCTATGTCGACGACGTCGCTCTTCTTGATGGTGGGGTACATCGTGCTGCTTTTCGCGCTGTGGGTGTACTTGCGTATCATGTTCGCGGACGAGAGAATCGAAACGACGACCTAGGGAACTTTGGTGCCTGTTGATCGCTGTTCGATGAATATCACATGAATTAGAATAGAGGCTTTAACCACGCGTGCTTACTTCGATGGAGGAAATTGTCCGGTAGCTCAACGAGCCATTTCATGGAATTCAGCAAGGTGAATCGAAGTGGACCCTGCGACGTACTGCTGGAGGAATTTCCACCGACTGCTGCCGCCACTGACGCCATTACTGGTAGACAGTTCGTCAATCGTCCAGTCGGCAGGAGCACGGTCAGGATGGGCCTCATAGTACATCTCGACGAGCGTTGACGCAGCATCGAGGCGTTTTGTGCGTAGCCTGCGCAACGAGGCAACAAATTGTCAGTGTTGGTGTCCAATCTTAGCGGTAGACGTGTGATGGTCAACGTACATGATGGCGAGAACGCGGTCGATGCTGCCGGTCGCGGCGAGAAACTCCAGGAATGCTTGCTCAAATGGCGAGCCGAGTAATCTCTCGTGCTCATCGCGTTGCGCTGCCTCAGTGAAGATTGCCTCGAGAAGTGCTAGATGCTCGGTCATTTCGTCGTTGTCGCCCACACTGAGCAAGTCGCCACTTTCATCTCGGTCGCTCGCTGGAAGTGAATCGTCGAAGAGAACGGAAGCGTCACATACTTGAGCGAGAACTTGCATGTATGCACCAGCCCGGATGATTCGCTGCAGCGCTTCCAGTCTTGCACTTGGACGAGGGATCACCATGGCACAGCGAACAGCGTACGAGTAGAGATCCATCTCTCTCAGAGCTGAGCCGTTGCTGATGGCCATCGTCAAATCGCGTAAGTGCACCACGAAGGCAGCAACATCGATTTGGTCGAGGAATGGACACTTCTGGAGCATTGCGACCATCAACTCCAGCTCTGAGCGAATCGAGTTCACCGAAACACCGTGAAACAACTTTCGCAAACTGTCCGAGTCCTGAGGTTGAGCCTCCACGTCCCGCCCCATCGATTTCAGCTGACGTAGTGGTGAGAGGAGGGTCGCTTCCCAAACTTCACTGGCTCCGCTGACGCCTCGAACAAACGAGTGTTGACTCAGGGCTGTCAGCACGCGAGAAAGCGAGCGAAACATGCCGAGCTGCTTCATGCTTGTAAGCGCAAACTCCCAGAGATCGGGGGCTTGCACATTGAAGTCGAGCATCAGGTTGCTGACACATCGCAAGACCCAAGCATCTTTGCCGGAATGTTGCCGAAGCAAACTTCGCACGAGTGCCTCCTTCTTTGCCCGCATCACAAAGCCGATCTCGTACGGAACGCGGTGCTCTTCGAAAACAATCATGTGCTTGCAGTGACGGATGTAGTCGACGAGTTCCTTGATCACCACATCGAACGCAGCGAGTTTCATCTTCGTTTCGACGGCTGCCTGGACGACACGTCGATGCGACTGAGCGAGGTGCAAGACGGTTCGAGCAGCACGCAGCTTTGCTCGGAACGTGACTCCTGCGCGAGGCTTCGTATCACGAGCGAAGGTCACAAGGTATTCTACAAGTGTCACCGCACCAGCAGAGTCACCCGAGTCTACCGAATCTTGAGCCACCTTAGAAGCGATGTACGAGATCTTTTTGATCAACACCTCATCTCGCGCCGATCGGACCTCATCTTCCAGCGCCGTGAAAATCGCTTCGTCGGACTTGCAATCAGCTCCGTTTTGCTGAGAATCGCGGCGCATTTGAGAGTCGACGTAAACTGCATCTTTCACGAGAAGTTCCCGAACCAACTCCACACGCAGCTCGTCAGCCCTCAGTTTCAACACTTGGGCAACTCGATCTGCGATTCTGTGGAGCGAGAACTCGTCTGGGGTGGCAGCGCTGTGCGTTCCGGTGGGCGAAGCAGCATCTGTGAGGCGATACAAGTCGTGAAAAACTTCTCGAGGTTGCTTCGCTAGTTGTTGGAGCAGAGTAACTTCGGTCGCTTCGTCGAAGAATCGGTGCACGTTGCTTTCCAAGAAGATGAGTTGAACTTTGACACGTAGCACCTTGAGCTCAAGGCGTGTGAGCGCCTCGATGCCCATGAAGGTGGCGTTCGATGCCGTCACACGCCTAGATCCGCTGTTCTCGTTAGCAGAAGCAACTGCAGCTTCCAACGCGAACTCGAGCGAGCGCAGCTTGTGTGTCGAAAGCGGGAGATGCTCTGCGAGCCATTCGCCAGCAGTTATCTTACTCTCTGTCGCTCTCAAGCTTGACAGGATGCCGAATAGTCGTTCAAGTTCAGAACCGGAGAGAAGTGTTGTCATCTTCAGAGTCGCCGCTTCTGACGCATCACTGTCCTTTGACTTCTTGCTTTGCCCGATGACGTTTTTGAGGAGCAGCATCAACAGTTCGTCGGACTCGAGGCGCAACGGCAATGCTAGGTTTGACAAGAGCCCAAAGCTTCTCGTAGTCAGCACCTCTGAGAGCACCTCTCGCGGCTTGGACATTATCTGGTGGAAGCAAATCTTGTCACAGCTTCGTCCTTCACTGTCATCTGCGCCCCGAACACCGAATGCCTTGAGAACGTGAAGTATTTCAATGCGCCTCTCGATTTCCTCCTTGTCTGCGTATGTGGTGTGCTCCAACAACAGCTGGAAGACGAAGAGAAGTCGCTCATAGTCCGTTCCTGGGATTTGTGGAAGCGTCTTCAGGAGCAGCGCAACGAGTCTTTGTTCGTGGATGTCCTCGAGCACGCCAACAATCTTGTCCTGATACTCCAACGACTTCGTCCCCGAGGCAGCTTCTGGAATTGTTAGTAGAGCTTCGACGTACACGAGTGCTGGGAAGCTATCGTCGATCTGGTAGTGCCGAGTGAACTCCTGAATGGTGTAGTAGTCGTAGCTGCTCTTCGCCAACAGTGTCGGCACGAGGGTGCGGATGTAGTTGAGGTCCCGACGCTCACTCTGGAAAGCCTTGTGCTCGCACTGGATATCCAAGAGGTTTAGGTAGTGCCACCAGCGTGCATTGCCCTCAAGCTCCACGCATTGATTGAGAAACGCGATTTGCTGCCAAGCACGAGCCGAATCCGCCCCAACTTTTGCAAGCTGCTGAAAGCGGTTGAAGTCTTTGGCGACGTTTTCTCTCGAAATCTGCCGACGGAAGGCGTTGAACGCATCGCGCTGGTCCATCGTGAGCATGAGACCAAGCGCGAGGAAGTTGTCGATGCTCCGAGACTGGAAGACTGTCGAGATGAGTTTGCCAACTTGACCTTGAATCACTGTGAGCGCGTCTTCTGGAATCCACTGCATCGAGAAGATAACTTGCAGGCTCAGCAAATCGGCGTTGTTCTCCACAAGGAACGACACAAATCGTTTCGAGGCGAGAAGATCCGTACTTGAGATGGGTGCTGAGGCATCCAGGAGCCCAATCGCATTGCTGCTGCCGTACTCCAGGAGCAGTCGATGTTCAGCGATGGCAAAACGCGTGGCCAGATTCATCGTTTGAGCGCTTGGTAGCACACAAAATGTCTCTTCACGGAACCACCGACTGTAGATTCTCCACTTTTCCTCGTCCCCCTTCTTGTCACCGGCAAAGTTGATACTGCCCAGCTGAGTGAATCGGAGAATATCGTGGAGAAGCGTCGCATGCTTCAGCAGCACAAGCGTTTCCTCGAACGACGTCGATTCGCAGACACAGATCGCATACCGGAGTAGTTCCAATGAATACATCGGAGCTTGCATGCGGGCGAACTGGATCGGCGTCAGGCCCTGCTGGTGATGTCCGTGGCCTTGGATCGCAAGACTGTAAATCTCCTCTGTGTGCATCGCTGAGTACTTCGAAATCGAGAGTGAGATGTTCTTGAGTGCGAGCCCTGAGGCACTCGCGATCATCTCATCAGGTCCCGAATCCGCTCTCTTCGCGATTGATGATGTGCCGCGCCGGCGCGAAAAAAGATCGCGAGAGAATTGCACCGCTTTCAAGATGTCACCGTGCTCGGCGGCAACCTGGGCAACCAGGGAATGATACTCGTCGCCACTCATACCCATGTGTGTTGCGTACCGATGCAAGTCGAATGCGAGCTTTGTCTGCCGATCATCTTGTTGCTCGTCGACAGTCCTCAGCTGAGTGAGGCCAGTGAGCGAAGCTGTCTTCAGGCGCTTTGAATCTCCGTGAACTTGAACGTTTGAACTTCCAATTGCACGCTTCTTTCCCTTTCCCGCCGCTTGTTGGATCCCTGTTTTGGCCTTCACTTCCGTCGAAACGATACCACTGAACATGAGCTCCGGCTGAACGAAGAGTTTGACACGTTCCGCGATGAGCTCTGGATCTCGGATGGTCTTGACGGACACGAGAATTCCCCATTCACTGTGTATCCTTCGAATTCGTTGGATGGTGGACAACAGGCTCGGGTGCAGGATCCTGTGAGCGCTTCGTTCTGCCCCCGTGGCACCCGAGAAGTCCTCAGAAGCAGGAACCTCGACGTTGCTGGATTCGGACAGGAACGTTTCGACTGCGCCTTCGAGAAGTCCAAGAAAGAATGCCGCTTCGGATACCAGGCTGACTCCGTTCGGTTGAGTGCGTTCTTTACCTCTGTCGATGCCGTCCTCAGCTTCTTTCATCTCAAGGAGCGTTACACCAAGCGTGAGCACTTCTTCCATCACTGGCAGAATCCTCCACGCATCGCCTGGAGTCGACGCGTAGTGTTTCTTGAGTTCTTGAACGGCGCCCTTGATGAGGTTCGATCGATGCAGCATCTCTCGCTCTATTCCAACTGCACTGGACGAAGTAGACTGGGTGAGGACGTTTTCCAAGAACTCGAGGGCGGCTCGTTCCACACTCAAATGACTGTACGCGCGCACAAGCTGTAGCGCGTCCACGAATGCCGAGTCACGCGCGATTTGAGCGAGAATGTGTGACACCAAACGAGACCCAGTTCGAGGATCCCCGACTTTGAAATGCGCGACTCCATAGCCAGTCAGCATGTCTTGGATATCCATGAGGCGCACATGCTCTTGAATTGTGTCGATCTGTCGAGTGTCCCAAGTGACACACTTCTTCGTGTATTCCTTCACCTGGGGCGAAAATGGTGGCAGAAGGGATCCGAAGAAGAGCAAGACGGCCTTGGTGCGGATTTCGACGTCAACCATCTCGTCAATGATTGCGAGAAGCCTCGCCTGCTCTGAAGTGCTGCTGGTTGTTGGAGACGATTCGAGCACCTCGGTGACGTACTCGAGCAGAACTGGATCCGTCGTCTTGCCGCAGTGTCGAAGATACGCTGAAACGTGCTTGCGAGTTTCCGCTTTGACTGCATCAGCGGAAGAGCAGCGATCCAACATGCTCATCGCGATCGTGGTTGGTGTCTCCTGCAGAGCAATCCCACAGTTAACCCAAGCCTCCATGTTCCGAGAATGGACTCAGTTGCGTACCTCGGCAAAGACGGACAGTGAGATCTTGAAATCATGGTTCGAGTCGAGGTATTTCATGTGCTCAAGTTGCCGAGAAAGATTCTCAATACGTCCCAACGTGCTGCTCCCACCTGTTTCAGACGATGCATCGACATCTTCGCCGAGTCGAAGCAAAGCCCATCGCAAGCTGCCACTGGTTGATGGATCACACCACTCGTCACCATTCGCGTTGCTCTCTCGAGGCTGAAGCAGCAGATTGCACAGCTTCAGTGCCGTCTCGATGTCTTCTTTTCCAGCGAAGTGAAGAGCCCGCTCGATGACCCACGCACCAAAAGGTTCAACGGTCTCAACAGCACCGGATGATCCCAGACCAACTTGGTGCTCGACATACTGGACAATCGATGGAACCACATCACCGTGAAGCCACCTCTCGTAAGAAGCAAACGGCAGATCTTTCGGGAGATGATTCAAAACCGCTCCAATGTTCTTGACCGCTTCTTCACGAACGTGGCGTTCCCACAGTAGGCTCACAGCCCGCATCATCCCACGCTTGATGTAGTGGCACATGACATCGAGCAGGTTCGCGCTGCAGAACGTCTGCCACCGCCTCGACACCGATTGACTTGAGTTGCTGATGGAGCTCAGCAGCAGCGTGAACGTCGTCCACTTGTACGAAGTCGATGCGATGCGATCCAGCCACTCGAATACCCGCGAATGGAGGTTCACGTTTGCCTGCGCTTGGGATTGGCGAACTCGCTTTACAAACTCAAGGAGACATTCGAGAATGACGCGAGTGTTTTCCACTTCGTGACCGATTTCTCTGAAACAGCTCTCGAGTTTGGCTTCGACGGACCGGACGACTTCAGCCTCGTGGAGTTCCAAGTCTTGAGCTATCCGCAGCTCTTCTGCAGCTTGGAGTCCTTCACTGCCTGCCGAAGGTTCTAGTGGCGTCGACACACCTGGAACCGATGGACTGGCTGCCGCTTGCGGATCGACGGCGTAGAGCTTGAGAATGCCTTCGTCGACTTGGGTGACAAAGAAGCCTTGTGAACAGTTCTCAGTTCGAGGGAGTGAAGACAGCGCCACGTGGATCGACTTCTCCACGCTTGGTAGAGTAGAATGCACGATTGCTTGTTGTCGAACCCCTTGAATACACAGCTGGACGTTCACCACTTGCAGCGCCAGCTCTTCGCCTGGGCTCGCTTGCCGAGACACAGCTACCACGAACGCTGCCTTTTCGGTCGTAGAAGTCGGATTGTCAAAGCTCGTAAATGATTCGATGTCTGGTAATTGAAGGGGACAGAGAAGCACGAGCTCGCGCCAATCCCACCTGGAGAAACACATCAGTCTTGTGGCTAATACTGGACGAACGGACTGGACAACAATTCAAACTCACCAAGTCAAGGCGCCTCCAGTAGACAAAACAGCGAGGAATCGGTCTTGCATCGCCAGTCGAGCTTCCTTGACAGCCTCACCATCCGGCAAAATGTCGTACACAGCATGCTTTTTGATGGACGTGGCATTGCTTGTCGTGGTCCAAACGCTAAGCGCTGCGCCATGGTTGGCGATTGTCACGTAGAGCGACCGTGTGTATCGGCGAGCCTAACAACAATCGATTTGGTCACATATCTTGAATGAAACTATAGTCCAGTGCACCACCACCAAAACGTACCAATACAATGGAGTCCGTGCCTTCGTTCAATCGACCGACTTGCGTCTGCTGCAGCTGAATCGACGCCATAATCGCACGCAACGCGCTGTTGTGAGAAGCCTCGCGCGCGAGTGTCTGCTCGATCTCCGCAAGCTTCAGCTTCCCCAGTCGAATGAGCACGCCTGCTCGCGTCAGCACCAGCAGATCCTCCTCCACCGTCGAAGCCGTACTCGCGAAGACCACCGCCTGGATACTGTCAGTCGCCGTACCACTAGGCGGCACGACCGGATAAGAGAACAGCTCTTTGCCGTTCTGACTCTTGAACAAGTGGAGAACACCGCCCGCATCCGCGACCGCGAGGTATTCGCCGCAGTTGCTGAACGCGAAATCCGTCACGGCATGCGGCACGCTCAAGGAGGCCGTCTCCCCGACTACCTCGACGCCTTTTGCAGACACCGCAGCTGTACCGCCCCCAGCGATATTCGTGCGGGACTGGAGCCCTCTCTGTGACGCTGCGCTGGAAGAAGTGGCGCCGCTGAGGCCGACGATGCTCAGCTGCTTGGCCCCCGTGCGGACGGCACTGCGTGCGCCGTCGCGACTCATCGCCGTCCAGCGCCGCGGCGCCGCCTGCACCACGTCTTCATCTAGCGGTAGCGCGTACAATTGCGTATGCGTCGCTTGCGTTGGCCCTCCAGAGACGCTGGGAGTGGCGTCGTCCACCGCCATCTCCATCTTCGTCCTGATCTTCCGACTGACGATTGTGAAGGGCAACTTTGAAAACGGAATTGGCGCGCGCAATTTTTGATCGAGGTGGTAATTTTGGATCACACTCAGGGATATTTTCTCTACATTTCAGTAATGTATTCCACCAACGGGTAAGTTTCTCGTAACAAACAACAATCTGGAAATATTTCCGGCTGTCTTTATTGCGAGGGTGTCACTACGGAGAGCTGTCTTGGTGACGTGTGTCATTCGCCGATGAGCCAGAAAGACGCGACCACGGAGATGCCGCCGACGTCGGAGCCCAGCGCTGCCATTGCCAAGACAACTGCGGGTTCTGACTCCTCATCCTCCAATGTGTTGGGCCGTGCCCTTCGTGGTGGATCGTACCTGTTTCTGCAGAAGATATTCACGTTCGCGATCAACTCGTTCATCTTGCGGCGGCTTCATCTCAGTGTGACCGGCGCCGTGACAGTGCAATTTGAGCTCGCACTTGCGACGGTATTCCTCTTCCGCGACAGCTTCCGACTCGCCTTTCTCCGCATGCCGTCACTCGTCGATGCCGCAGCGTCCACAACCAGAACAACTCGTCAGCAACAGCTCGTCAACGTCGCGTGGATCTCCACGTTCGTCAGCTGGATGCTCGCGATGGCCATTGCAACGACAATGGCGCTTCGTGGCAGCTCTGAATCCAAGGACCAGCAAGGACTCGAAGGATATACTCAAGTCCTCGTGATGTACTGCGTGGCTGCGATGATTGAAGCCACCGCCGAGCCGATGTATCTACTCGCGCACAGCTCAGTGCTTGTCGGGTGGCAAGTATCAGCCCAAGGCATGGGCTTCTTGGTGCGCGCTTTTGTCCAATACGTTGGGATCTTCTTGCTTCAGCTGGACGGGTTGCTCTGCTACGGTCTCGCCGAGCTTGCGTATGCCACCACGCTGCTCGCAGTCTTTGGATATTTCTTCTTCTGGAAGCTGAGAGACAACAAGACACAAAACGCACCCGCGATGCAAAGTATGGGCGATCTTCTGCCTGGCATGATGGGTGAAGGCGCCGAGCGAGTCTTCTTCGACGCCGAGCTGCTGCAGATCCTGATGCCGCTGAGTGTGCAGAGTGTGGTCAAGTACCTGCTCACTGAAGGAGACAAGTGGGTGCTCTCCTTGTTCACAACCATGCAGCAAATGGGCGTGTACGGTATCGTGTTCCACTTGGGCTCGCTAGTGCCTCGTATCGTCTTCTTTCCGCTGGAAGAGGCTACGAAGACCGTGATCAGCAAGATGAAAGACACGAATGCCGACGAAGTCGCTCAGGCCAAGCGGTTCGTGTTGATGCTGCTCAAGCTCATGCACCTCATCGGCTTCGTGTTCGTGTGCTTCGGGATGAATTACGCGTACACACTGATCATGCTGTTGTACGGAGTTGAGAAGGCCCGCGGGGGCGTTGGCTCAGCACTCGCAATGTACTGTTTGTACATCCCCTTCTTGGGGTTGAACGGTATCTGTGAAGCCTTCGTCCACGCCGTCGGAGACAAGCAGCAACTCATGCGACTCAACCAGCTCATGGGCGTCTTCTTCATCATCTACGCAGCGAGTTCGATGCTGTTCATGTGGGGGCTCCAGTTGGATACTGTTGGTATCATCCTCGCCAACTGCGTGAACATGAGCTGCCGTATCCTGTACTGCATGACGTTCATCGCCCAGTACTTCGCAGCCCGCTCGAAGCTTCCTACGCCGCCGTCCCCGGTCAAGGCGCTGCTAGGCTTCTGGCGCGAAGCACTCCCAGATCGAATCGTGATCGTTGCGTTCGCAATCTCCTTCGTGGTTGGTGCCATTTCGAAGCGAGTGGTGCTCGTGGACGATACCTGGATCCGACATGGAGTCCACGTCGCTCTCGGTGGAGTGTGCTTCGCAGTCGTGTTGTTGGCGCTGTTCGTGCGAGAGCGCAAGCTCATTCGCGAAGAACTGCGTCAGATTAGACGTGGGGAGACGACAAAGCCCCACTCAGAATAGATACCCCTTCCAAGTTGGTCCAAGACAACTCGATTCAAATGCGTTCTTCACTGTATGATACGATTCCGAAAGGTCGTCGGCAAGATCACACCAAAAAAGAAACGAATGACGAGAAAGAAGAGCACCAATGCAGCCGCGACGGCACTAGCACTTGAACCAAATGACGATGACGACTCCATTGAGCAAGAGCAGCTTCTCGATGCGATCTACCGCATCCCTGTGCTAGCCCCATGGACGCAATACGTCGCTTACGAACCATCGTTCTCCGACGAAATGAACCAGTACGTGTGTGGCATGCATGACAGTGTGGGGTGTGCATGCAACGCTGACCGCAATGTCATCGATAGAGAGTTGGTGTCGCGTGTTCAGGAGAATATCTTCGAAGAGCTGAAGCGGTGCTTCGTGCGGCTAAAGAAGCAGCAGCAAGAGAGCGACGCAACCGGACTCATTACCAAGCGGGCGACGCGCACGCTGCTCGAAAATCGCCTTGTTGTTGAAGCGAGTCGGCGCATCGATGTGCAGCACATCACGCACAATGTACGATGCCGTGCAGGTACCCCGTATCCACTCCTGTAAACTGACAGTCGCGAGTGCTATATAATAGATGAAGGCTGCAATGAAAACAGCCAATGCGATGGTGAGCTCTCCCGGCGGATTGATAGTTCGTCGAGGAAGCTCACACGGGAAAGCATGGGGAGGAGCGAGTGCCCACGACAAAGGCAGCGACAAAACCGGAGGATTGGGGCACAGCGAAGGAGTTCCGATTCTCTCAGCAGCAAATCGCCAACGGCTGCAACTACTGAGGAGACGGTCGAGCCAGCGCGAGCTGACAGAGGCAAAGCCTCAATCTCGTGGCCCTCTGTTCATCGAGTTTCCACCATCGCCACCGAAGCTCAGTGACCTCGTAGATCAGGCCGAAGCAGAACTGACAGAGGAAGACCGCGATAATCAAGTCACGAACTTTCGTCAGCGTCCAGTCCTCAACAGCGCAGTCCAAGATGCTGGCAGTCCTGTCTCACGTCGCGACGCCAAGCCAGATCGCGTGCGCTACATCATGTCGACGCGACTCGGAGCTCTCCCACCGACAAAGGATATTCTCGAAGAGTATCCGATCCCGAAGGAAATCCTTGAAGCCTTGGAGTCACATCGCCACTACCACATCGATGAGTCGTCGCTCATGTCGTCTTTCGACTCGATGAAAGCAGGGACTTCAGGCGACTGGGAGTGCTACTTTCGCCGGTCTGTTCCGGTGGAGCGCAAACCGATTTCTTTCGTGCTCTCATCGTTGGAGATCGCGAACGAGCGTCCCGTTCCACCCCCAAGCGACATTTTCCAGCAGCATCTACTGGAATCGGCGACCAACGAAGACATCATGCTCACGGAAGTCCGCCAGCTCTATGACCACACGCACGAGTCGTATCGCGAGTTTCGAGCAAGCCTCCATCGCCACTTGGATCTCCAGTACCTCGTCGACCTATCGCTGAGGAGCTCACTGAACACGACGACGTACTTTCTTGAAGAAGAACTCGTGAGTTCCGAGCCCACAGTGCAAATCCCCGAGCGTCTCTACCGTCGCACCAACTCATTGGCAGCCAAATGGCGGATTGCGTCGAAGGGAGCGATGAGTGCGATGGGCAGAATCAATACGCGGCGTGGAGCCATTGCGTTGCAGATCAAAGTGGAGCTCACGAAGGCGCAACGCAACGAGCTGCTGAACAAAATCTGCCACTTCACGCCGAACGAGATCCAGTTGATGGATTTATGGTACAGCTACGACGCTGACGCTGGCGAGACGACGCCATTTGATCCTGTTCCGATGATGCCGGAGCTCAGCCATCGCTTCGATGTCGTGTGGAAGGAGCTGTCAATGCCTGCGAAGGAGCGACTCGACTTGGCCATCAAGTACAGCTCCCTGGAAAACTCCTCGCGTCTTCCAGACGCAGTTGTACTGTGGGAGGTCGCTGCGGCTCTTGTGCGAGAGCGTGAGGAGCTGCTTCGACTCGCGCGCCTGGCGTTAGCGATGCCAAAGAGGACGATGGCGGTGATCGCCGAGGAGCTCGCTCTGTTGCAAGACCTCGCAGTGACCACGATGCATGTGAAAGAGGCGCTGCTGCTGACGTATATCGAAGTCGGCGATTTCATCACGCTTGCTGGAAACTTCTACCTCGTCAAGATGGAGCACGAGGCCTCGGAATTGGAGCAAGACATCATCGAAAGCATGGAGGCAGCCAAGCGCAAACCAGGCACAGAAGGCGAAGGCATCAGTGAGCTCTCCCCCACCAAGCTAGCAGGTATCGCTGCTGCTGCAGCAGCCGCAGCCGCCGGAGCGGGCCCTAGCAGCGACCGTGAGTCAGCCCACCGTGATACGTGGGTGTGAGGCGGATAGAATGGCAGACACACGATCGAAACAAAGCAGTATCATTACATAATTACACAGTACCAGTGGCCCAGCATCCCACGCACCGCATTCTCTATCAGGAAATATCAAGTACACTCGCGCCTCAGTCTTCCTTCTCCTCCGCTTGCTTCTTGGCCTTCTTGCTCTCCTTTTTCAGCTTCTTCTCCTTCTTTTCCTTCTTCGAATTCTCATCGCTTGCAGAGCCCCTGTCTGCAGCAGCAGCACCAGCCTTGAATTCGCCCTTCAGCAGCAACGCGTCGCGCTTCAGCTTGCCATTACAGGAGCCGTAGGCTCGACGGCCAAAGAGCTTGCCGCCGGTCGCCGCGAAGAGCTCCTCATCCGTCGGAACGCGGAACTTCTTCTGGGCCGATCCACTCTCGCTCTCACTGTCGCTGCCGCTGTCGCGCGTCCGCTTCTTGCTCTTCTTCTTGTCCTTCTTCTTGCTCTTCTTCTTGCTCTTCTTGTCGTCCTCGTCCTCCGAGTCCGCCGCGATCTTGATCTTGTTCGCGAGCTTATCGTACGCGTTGTACCACCACTGGTTGGTCTGCTCCTCGACCTTGAGCGTCTCCACACCAATGCCCATGGACTCCTCGCGCTTCTTCACGCGCACGTACGTGGCCATGCCCTGCTCCTCCTTGCCGAGGCCCTTGCCTTCGCTCCAGCCCATCTTCTCCATTTGCTTTCGCGCGAACACCGACATGCTGCCCGCCGCGCTTTCGTTGACCATCGAGCCGAGCTTCGCCATGTACTTCTTGCCCACGAGCGGCACCGCCGGGCCGGCGCCGCTGGCGTCCGTCGTCGTCGCGCCTGTCATATTCGTCGCTGTCTGGTGTGGAGATGCTGTGAAAGGCCACCATGCAGGTTTGGCCGCCAGGACCATCACTTAGCGCCTACACTGATTGGATGAAATTTTAGATGATGTGTCTAATTATAGCCAATAGACATGAGTATTGTCAAGAAAGGCGGCTTGAACGATTCCCGCCAATTCCGACACATTCGATCTCAAACGAATACACGGACGGACGAACGGATCGACGAATATGAACCGTCGCGGTGCCTTCCGCCCCATCAACGAGCACTTCCAGACCGCAGCGCGTGCGCTGCACAGCAATCCACAGGCGTTCGCCGAAGAAGCGATCGATTTAACCGCGGATTACGGGGACGCCCCCGTCGCAAAGTCGGCGGCGCAGCGCTCGTTTTATGAGGATGACGATGACGATTTCGGAGACTTCGCCGACCAGTCTTCGCGCCACCACGACGAGAACCGGGAGCCCAACACAGCACTGGATTTGATCAGTAGACTGAATGTTTCGGCGACGACAGGAGCGCTTGCCGCAGCGAAGATCGGCGCCTCGCGCGAATGGTCGAGTCGCAAACGCAGCCGGGCGATAGATTTGATCGACGACTTGCCTCTCTCCAGGAAGCTCCCCAAGGTACTGCAACCGCAAGCCAAGACCCTTCAAGCGCCTTCGCGAGCGTCGGCATTTTCACCCACACGGACGCAACCCCAGTCGACAACTGCGACGGCAAATCCGTTCTTCGCGCCGCGGTTACCTACCCAGACCGTGACTCCTGCACCACGCGAGCCCAACGATCAACTGTCTCGCGCCAACAAGATCATCTTCGGCAACTCATCCTTCCGCAAGAACCAGCGCGAGGTGATTGAGTGTACGATGCGGAAGGAGGACTGTTTCGTGCTGATGCCCACGGGCGGTGGTAAGAGTCTCTGCTACCAGGTTCGTCGAGCTCAAATGTGCCTCTTGCGAGGTTGCTCGGCTCACACTTCCTCTTCTTTGTGATTGTGTCATAGCTTCCGGCCGTGCTATCGCCTGGTGTGACGATCGTCGTCTCCCCGTTACTCTCTCTCATTCAAGATCAAGTCACAGCGCTGATCCGAAACCCTCAACACGGCATCCCTGCGGCGTTCCTTTCCAGCCAAACGAGCCTCACACTCAAGCGAGCCATCACACGTGAGCTTCGTCGTAAAGTGCCGACGCTCAAGTTGCTTTACGTCACACCTGAAAAGCTCGCCAAGTCGGATGAAATGATGGAGCTTCTCCAGATTCTGCATGAAAATGTAAGTCTCGTGAATGCGGTCAGACGCAACACTCGCAGCTCACTGCATTGGTTCGGATATGTTGGCAGGGAATGTTGGCTCGGTTCGTGATCGACGAAGCACACTGCGTCAGCCAGTGGGGCCACGATTTCCGTCCCGACTACAGCAAACTGGGTTTGCTAAAAGGCACGTTCCCCGACGTCCCGTTAATAGCGCTCACCGCGACTGCACCGCCGAAGGTGATCCAAGGTGTCCAGCGATCATTGAAGATCACGAAGGCTCCAGTGTTCTCGATGAACTTCAACCGCCCGAACCTGTCGTTTGAAGTGCGTGAGAAACCCATGCCAGAGAAGAAGGCGCTCGAAGCGCTGCTCCACCTGATCACGACGGACTTTCGCCGCGACGCGGTGGGCATCGTGTACTGCATGACCAAACAAGAGTGTGAAGACGTGGCCAACTATCTGTTCGACCACGGTGTCAGTGCGGACTTTTACCACGCTGGCCAATCCAACACAGACCGCCAGCTTGTGCAGGAGGCGTGGCAGAATGGCCAGGTGAGCGTCGTGTGCGCGACCATCGCGTACGGTATGGGCATCAACAAGGCCGACGTGCGCTACGTGATCCACTACTCGGTCGCCAAGTCGATGGAAGGGTACTACCAAGAGGCTGGTCGTGCTGGACGAGATGGACTGCCGTCCAAGTGCATCGTGTTTTACAGCGGCAAAGATGTGTCCAAGATGCGCAGCATTCTCTATATGCCGTCGAAGGGAATGACCGCGAAGACGCGAGCAGTCCATGTCGAGAAGCTGCGGGACATGGCGGAGTACTGTGAAGACGAGACGAGCTGCCGTCGCAAACTGCTCGTGTCGTACTTCGGGCAGACGTTCAACAAGCAGGACTGCGGATCCACGTGCGACAACTGCCGCCGCTACCAGAGTGTCGCCAACGACATACGCGGTGGCGGCAGTGCGAGTGGTGCAGCCAGTAGCAACCATAGCGGTGCGCGACGGTCGTTTCACTGAGGTTGAGATAATTACGTACGTATTCAAGGTACTCTAATCGTTCCACTGCTTCTTGCACGACACACACTTGTAGAACGTCGTAGTTGGCTCATCGGCCGAGCGGATCTGGATCTGCATGAAGTACGCCTGCGTGTGCTCGCAGTGTGGGCAGCGTGCTGTGGACACAAATCATCCGCATGAGTTCACAGCATTTCCGTAGTACGAGGCAAATAAACTCCGCACCTTCAGTCTTGTCAACGTTCTCCCAAGCTTCCTCGCCGCCGAGCACGTCGTCGACCTGCTTGCGCTGCAGAGGCACCTTCTTCTCGACCTTCTCGTTGATTTGGTAGAGGTACGGGCACGCCTGGCAGAAGAAGCGCATGCCTTCAGCCTATGATTTTGCAGTCCACAGGCGTCAGTGCGGAATTAACAGTGGTGCAACAGACAGAGAATGCAAGCGCGCGTCACGTACATCAGGCTCCACGAGCAAGATGTTGCCACAGGATGGACAGAAGTGCATGGTGTCGGCGCTTCTAGATGCCTCCTTGCGGTGGTGGGTTGGTGGCGAATGCAAATGGGCACCAAGGGCGCTGAAAATGGCGGCTGATGACTGGTCGAAAGGTAAATCGTCCAATGATTGGGCAAAATACGTGGAATAGACAATAATTTGACCAATAGAAGAAGTTAAACACAGACTCACTAGCCAATCACACGCGAGTCGACGTTGTAGAAGCCATCCACCCATCACAATTCCAAGAGCTCCAATCTCCACACGACCGACGGAAGCAATTGATGGCGGCGCCGACGACCTCCCCGAGCGTGGCGTTCACGCGCCACGTGCGCGCTGCGTGGACGCGGTGGACGCAGCGCTACCCGCAGAGCGACGCGCTCTCCAACTTCACGTCGGCGGAGCTGCAGACGCAGTACGAGCTGCTGGCGGCCGGCGTGGCTGCGACACTCACGGACGAGCAGGTGCAGGCGATCTGGCGCGACGAGCAGGAGGGCGGCGGCGAGACGCTGTGGACGCTGCTGCTGCCCCTGCAGGAGAAGTACGACGAAGACCGCGAGCTCATCCACTTCCTGCTGGTCGTGGTCGCCGAGCTGATGGCGTTGGGCGGCGAAGAGCTGATTCTCGGCGCCGGCGTGCGTGGCACGGCGAGAGCATTGTGGCTCGTGGAGACGCTGGTCATGCCCCTGATCAAGTCGCGTGCGTACCAGCGACTTCACGCGATTGCGCTCGTGCTGGTGCAGCGCCTCGTTGGCATCAGCAGCGACCGCGTCGCGTCGCTGTTGAGCCAGCGCGTGTTTGAAGCGCTCACGGCAGAAGAAGAGGCTGCCCCAGCCGACCAGGAAGACGGCGACCTCAAGCCGGAGGAGTACATGAGCTACGTGTCGCTGTGTCGCGTTCTGCAGATCGTGCTTGAGTCGACAGAGGCGTTTGTGCGCGTGGCGGAGCTCAACGAGCAGATTCAAAGCGTGTGTCTGCTGGCGATCGACAAATTCGACCGCCAGCCGCGCTTCCTGCGAGCCGTCTCGGTGCATCTCATGCCTGCGCTTGTCGCCTCGTCGCCCGCGACGATCGAGATCCTCATCGGCTCGGCGATTCGGACGTGGGAGAACTCTGCGAGTGTCGCTGCCGTCACGGCGGCTGGCTCGAAGATGCGCGCGTCGAGCCGCCCGGCGCAAGGCGCCTTCACAGGATCGCAGGTCTCGAATCTTCTGTACATGCTGTGTCTGCTTCTGCCCAAGGACCCGACGCTGATTCGTGAAGACGGCCTCCAGCGTTTGATCGCGTTCGCGCTTTCGCACCAGGATCCTTTGCTCCGTAAGCAGGCGCTGCACCTGTTGAAGATCTCGTTCTCCCACTACGCGATGGAATCGACGATGACCTCAAGCGGAGAGCCACGAAGCAACAGTGGCTGCAGCTCTAGCAAGGAACTCGAGATCTGGCAGAGCTTCATCTTGGCTTCGGACGTGATCCAGCTCCACCACGAGCCGCACCTTCTCGAACAGGTCTGGCCTCAAGTGGACCACTTGCTGAAGCTGCTCCTTCTCGTGCCAGCTGAAGATGAAACCAGCGAGCCCGTGACGCGCACACCATCGTCGTCCCCACCATCGTCGCGGGCGTCTTCGTTCAAGGCCTCCGCCGCTGTGTGGCCGGTGAAGTTCACGTTCCCGTGGATCCAGAGTCTGCTCATGCGTGTGTTCCGCCACGAGAACCCCGTCGTGCGCCGCATGTTCCTGTCCAACTTTATGCAGACGTGTGTCGACCTCTTGAATCAGCGCAAGTGGAGTACGGAGAACGCCGTGCGGTCCAGCGTCCGTGCCGATTCGTTCATTTGCGACCCAGTCTTCGAAGATTTCGTGTTCCAGCGTGTGCTCAGTGCCATGAACGACCCGCTCATGTACAAGAGTTCGCGTCGTGAGCCATTCCAAGCCCTCATCATGGAGTTCTTCGCGAAGCTGTTGGCCTTCAAGCTTGTCTACTTGCCCCGTGAGGCTTCGTCGACGTCGCCTGGACTGATCAACACGTTCGTTCGCGGCGCATGCGATGCGGTCTTCGGTCCGGGCAGCGACGTGCACTCTCCAGAGGCAATCATCAGCTCGTTCCAGGCGTTCCAAGACGCTTCGCTGCAGTGTGTGATCGCTGCAAACCCCAGTACCGTCGACTTTGTGGATCAAGATTCTCTCGAGAAGATCCGCTTCATGCTCGAAGTGTACGTGCTCCGTTCGTTCTCGCTCTCGATGCGCACGAAGCTTCTCAAGTCGCTCCAGCACGTGCTCACTCGCGGCTTCACTTCGTTCGACAAGGTGCCGCTCGAGTGTGTCGCGACGACGTTGTCTGTCTTCCCCGTCAGCCACTTGGCACTGGATCAACACACAGCGCTGGGCGAGATTCATACGTGGTTGCGGTCAACTGATGCTTTCCGCGTGGGGCTTTCCGCGGGTATCAAGAAGTTCCTCGCGACCAACAAGTCGGATGCCGTAGACGCCACCGTCACTGATCTCACCGCGTCCCAGCTCGCCCGTTTGCTGGTGTTCACTGCCGATTTCGAGACTGTCTCCGCATCGACGACTCGTTTGATGTTGCAGCGTCCAGTCGCGGAGCTCGTCGGTGATGTCACGCTGTTCACTCCTGCAAAGACGGAAAAGCTCCTTGTTCTCCTGGGAACTCTCGAGGAGGAGCTGCAGTCGCTTGGTGCGGAGGTGTTCACTGGCGTCGGCATGGTGTCTGCCTCAAAGGATGCATCGCTCGTCTTCCGTCCAAAGCAGTTTTACGGCGGTGAGGGTCTCAGCTGTGCACGGCTCTTCCAGGCTGCACTTGAACGTGCGGAGAAGTGGCTTCTCGAAGCCTCGAGCCGCGCGTACGCAAGCTCAAGTCCGTCAGCTATCGTCAAGGAGCTGGAGGATGATGAGCTCGAGTACGAGCAGGTCGTTGTCAGCTCGTGTGCCGTCCTGGTGACTCAAATTGCGACGCTCGCAATGGAAGAAGACGGCGACATTACTCTCATCAACGTGCTCAGCAAGTTCTGCGAAGCCATCAAGTCCTACGTGTCGGCCACCATTGCGCACCAGCAGGCAGATGCGAAGCAGCAGCTCCATGATCAGGCCGTGGCAATGCGCTTCCTGTCCATCGTGTCGTCACAGTATCTCGCCATCGACGCGATTGAGGCTTTCGAGTGCGGATCAGTGTTGCCGCTCCTGCTGAAGCTCGAGGCAAACCGTCGTGGTGTCAACAGCAGCCGCCACGTGGCGGACTGCCTGTTCGCGTTTGCATCGAGCAAGTGGAAGGTGATCCACAATGTCGTCCAGGCCTCCGCCTACGTGGCTACGCCTGTGCTGCGTGCGGTGTTTGACCAGTGTGTCGATGCTCTCTTCTCAGCTGGCAGTGACCCACAGATGCTCACCGACATGGTGCAAGTTCTATCGATCACCCTCTCTCGTTTGGGTAACATCATGATGTCCAGCGAAGGCGGAGAAGAGCGCCTGAACGAGGTGTTCCGGGAAATCTGGAATGCGTACGGATACGCCAAGCCCAAGCCAGATAGCCTCACGCGCGCCGTGATCTTCTGCGTGTTCCAGCCCGCATTCATGCGTCGCCGCGAGCTCGTGGAGGGCAAGACGGCGTTGATGAAGCAGTGGTTCCACACCATCGTCAGCTTCGGCGAAGTGTATCGGCCCAATGTGTTGTTCCACTTGTCGTGCCGTCTCGCCCAGATCTGGCGTGTCGAACCAAGTGCCGCATTGCCGTTTGTCGACGAGATTGTCGAGTTGCTGCTGTACCGTGAGCCGATCATCGCCGACAAACAGAAGTCAACGACTGTGCCCGACGTCTACGTGAACGAGTCGGCTCTCGCCGCTGCGTACATCACCAGCGAAGCTCAAGGAGGCAAAAAGAATGCCTTGTCGGCGAAGGATCGGTTCGTGCGCTTCATCATTCTGTCGTTTTTGGACGAGTTAACGATCGACGGCAACGCCACGGGAGCCGCTAGTGATGAACGCCAGCTTCTTGATGGCGTGCTGCACAAGCTCTTGGAGATGAACTTTGGAGACGACTTGCACAAGCAGCAGATGCTCAACAGCGACGGCTTTGGCCGACGCCTGCGTAGCTGGCAGGCGCTGACGGTGCTCAGCAAGCACATCACATCCGACAACGTCGTGTCGCTGAGTGAGCTCATCTGGCGCGCGTTCGCGGCCACGCAGTTGCCAACGGTGCGCTTCTACATGGAAGTACTCGGCATGCGTCTCGCGATGCGCTTCCCCGAGGTCACGATCCACCGCCACGTGCTGCCGCTGTTGCGGAACTTCAACCTCACGCCTCAAGTTGGCGCCGCCGTTCTGCTGATTGCCGGCTTCTTCATCAACCACACCATGCTTGGAGACATGGCCGAGCAGGACGTCGACAAGAACCAGGCATTTGCTCGCTCGCTGTTGGAGGCGCTGCTGCCGTGGCTCAATGCTTCCCACGGACACACGCGCGTGATGGTCCAGTTCCTTCTCGGTGTGCTCCTGCCTCGCTACCTGCACGTGCTTGAATCAAACGAAGGATCATCGGGATCGGAGATCGTATTCTTCCAGGCCATTGCGCGGTTCTTGAGCGAGAACAAGGAGACCAAGCGCATGTTCCGTCGCCAAAGCAAGCAGTTTGACTCCTTCCAGCCCGAGTTCCAGTGCACGATGTTCGGCATGCTCACCACCGCCGGGCTCAACGAGTTCAACGAGTTGTTCCCTGATGAGGACGCTGTGTCGCTCTCGACGCAGCTCAAGGAGACCATGAACATCCTGTACGACCAGTTCCAGCGTGAACACTTTGTACTCGAGGCTGCTGCCAAGCAAAGCAAGGCCGCGGCAACGACTCCAGCGCTTCCTGCCTCCAGTGACGACACGGGTAAGGTGGCGACAGCGATCAATGTGCAGCGCAAGATCGACACAAGCGCGATCTTGCTCGATGAGAGCGTGCTCCCAGTGGTCATGAAGGAGCGGGACGAGCTCGTGGAGATCAACACACGCCAGAAGCGTCGTCAGCACGTCATTCTGTGCGCCTCGCTGGTCGACAAGGTGCCGAACCTCGCTGGTTTGGCGCGTACGTGTGAGATTTTCAACGCGCAGAAGCTCATTGTGCCCAACCTGCGCGTGTGCGATGACGAGGCGTTCCAGACGATCTCGGTGACGGCCAACAAGTGGGTTCCAATGGAGGAAGTGCGTGAAGAAGGCCTCGTCGCGGCGTTGACCCAGTGGAAGAGCGACGGCTACACGATCGTTGCCGTGGAGCAGACCGCCTCGAGCCAGTGCCTGTCGCAGTACCAGTTCCCTGAGAAGATCGTGATCGTGCTGGGCAAGGAGAAGGAAGGAATCCCGGTGGACGTGCTGCAAATGGTCGACGTGTGTGTGGAGATCCCTCAGTTCGGCCTCATCCGCTCGCTTAACGTGCACGTGAGCGGTGCGATCCTGCTGTGGGAGTACACGCAGCAGCAGCTCACCAACGGCAAACAGTAAGCAGAGAGGAGGTAAATACAACATGCAGAACGTGGATACAGACGAAGACCGCACCCATTATCTCAATTGCACACATACGCAGGTCTGAAGGACTGAATAGCGAAGTAAACTGGACTGGCATACTAGTAATATTTGGTGTTGAAAGCAGTCGTGAGAAGGTCCGCTTTAGGCTCTATTGGCCTGCGAGCACGAACTGGGGGTCGATGAAGAGCATCATCCATTTGTTCGCGTGCGCCGCCAAGCTCGTGAGCCGAAGCACGTTCCCGTGCAGCGCGTCCGACTCGTTCCGCGCTTGGAGCTGGACGACAATCGTGTCGCCGACGTCGCATTGGATGATTTGGTCGATGCGCGAGCGATGCCTCGTCTTGTTCTTGGTCTCAATCACTTGGGTACTCGACGGCTTCAGTTGGCGACTTTGGTTCGAGTGGGAAGTGATCATGGCCACGAGTCGCCGGCTCGTGTCGTGGATCACACTGAGGTTGAGCTGGTACGAGCCACGCATGATGAACTTGACGGCAGTTGATGCAGCATCACCTGCCGTCACTTCGTAGTGGTTGGCGCTGGCCTCAATGATTCGCTCCCACTTCAACGCCCATGTCGCGACGCCAGCGATGGTTGTGGCTTCAGGGTGGGCGGTTCCGAGCCAACTCGATTGGGCGTGGAACGTGACGGCATCTTGAGCTCGGGGCGAAGGGGCAGGGACAGGAGCAAGGACCGGAACAGGGTCCACTTGAGGGCGAGGGGCGACGGTGGGCTGTGGAGGAGGCGTGCTTGCTCTGCTCGGTGGTCGACGCTGCTCTTGCTCAAGAGCTTCACGGAGTTTTTGATTCTCTCGCTGCTGTAGCTCGTGCTGCCGCTTGAATGCCTCGATGTCTCGCTGAGCGGCTTCCAGCTCCTGCTTGGTACGCTCCAACTCCCTCAATACCACTTGCACGCGTGGGCTCTCAGGCACGAGTGCCATCGGGAATCGATGCACTTGTCGCAAGAACGACATCTTCGGGAACTCCATCACGATTTCACAGGACTCGTTTTCACGAACCAAGTCGAAGTCAGCGAAAGGCGAGCCATCGTCCTCGGTGGTGACGCCGAGCGGTGGGTTATCGACCAAGACAGTCTCGGATGCTCTCTTCAACAGGAGAGAAAGGCCTTGGTACACGAGCGCCGGCGTCAGAGGAACGGCATGGACACTCTCCGGAGGCTCGGAGTACTTGCTGATGTCGGAATACGTCAACTGCCTGCTCCCACATCATGTAAACACGTGAGTTGGTCACTCCTTCCTAAACCATGACGAGATTGAACTCACATTTGCACTTTGGTGGCGCGTTCTTCCATCGCGATTGACGTCTCGCTTGCGTCCGGGTCTTCCGTGACGACCACGTGGTACATCTCCTCAGGAAACGACTTGAACACGACGCCATCCACGTCCAACCGAACAATTGGGCGACTGGCAGAGTCACTCTTTGGATCAGTCGCAGTAGGTGGAGCAACATTTGCAGGTGCAGCCGCAACTGATGACGCTCGTTCTGCTGGATGCGATGGTGGCGAAATTGAGGGTTGAGCAGACGCGTGCTCCGGCTCCGGCTTCATGGCGGCTCCTTCTGCCTTAGGGACTCGTGGCTCAACCGCCTGGGACGTCGATGAGTGTTGCGCTGGTGTATCTTGCCGAGTTGTCTGTGTTTGAACGCCTGGCTCGTGTTCTCGATGCTGGCCGTTTAACGAAGCAGTCAAGCTTTGGGCATGTGGCCGGGACGATGAAGGAGCAGAAGGGATCAGCGCGCGTAGTGTCGATCTCGATTTTTGCGCCGACTGTCGTATCCGCGCGGGCGCTGCACGGGCAACCGCTAGCTCCGCCTCAAACTGTGCGGCCGCTGCTTCGAGTTCAGCCGCTTGAGCCTGGGACGTGGTCTCGGATGACAGAGGGCCGCGGAGAACCAACGGGCGAGGTGCCGACACACACTTTTTGGCTGTCTGCCGGACCCGTCCGGACGAAGGCACTGGGAGGGGAACGACACCCACTAGCTCAGCTTCTGCAGCTCTCCCCAGAGCGTTCGCCTGGTCTTGGGCCGCAGGAGGATTCAAAGCAGGTTGCGGCGGTTGTGGCGGTGTGTTCTGCTCGGCCGTTTGCCCTTCAGCTGCGGGCTCGGGTCCACGACGTTGCTTCTTGGACGGCTTGTTCGACGCCCGCGGTGGGGAGTTAGAGACTCGGGGCATCAACCCACGCGGTGCTGGCTTTGCCTTTCGCGCCATCATTGGTGTTGGCTGGTAGTAGTGCTTGCGTTTGCCGCCGTTAGCCTTGGTGATGTACGTGTGGAAATCTCGCAGCGTCGGTAACGGTTGCATCGATGAGCTGTCGGACTGCGCTCCACCATCGTCCTCGCTGCTCTCGCGCCAGCCTGCATCGACATCCATTGCACTGGCATCATGCCCAAGATCATCGCCCTCGTCTTCCTCCTCCTCCTCCTCTTCATCGTCGTCGTCCACGTATAGCCCCTTCCGCTTCCCGGAGTTTGGCCGCATCGTCTCGGCGCCTTGCTCTTCCTTCACGTTCTCCACCTTCAGCTCCACGGCCACCGCAGAAGCCTTTTCTTCCAGCATCTCGCCGTCTTCCAGCTCGCCGTTGTCGTCCGAATCCAAGAGCGAGATCGCGTCTGCCACGTGCCGCCCTTTCTTCGGATGCGAGTCCGGCCATTGCCGCGGTGGCGGTGGTGCCGCCGCTGACCGCTCTTTCTTCTGCTTGCCGTTGGCCTTGGGTTTCAGCGCTTCCTCGCGGACCTTCTCTTCGTGTCCAGACGCTGCTGATCCCTTCACTGCCTCTCTCTGAGGTTCAAACGACGCGTTGTCGTCGCCTTCAAACAGGCCGATCTGGATGGCGTACATCGACACGGCGGCCTCGCCGTACAGATAGTCCACGCCCTCCTCGTCGTCGATGCTCTTGCCTGGCTTGATGAAGTAGTCGCCGTTCGGCCCGCGCTTCGAGTGCCATCCCTGCGACTGCAGCGTCGCCCACACGCGATGGAAGTCGTACAGACTCTCTACACACAGTCATGCATCCCACCAAATCACTCTCCCGCAACGCGCTTCAGCGCAGAAGCAACGCAGTGGACTAGACAGCCATTCGTACCTTGTCGCGCCATACTGAAGTCCGAGAGATCGCCGTCTACGCAGCGACAGGAAGCGACCACCGGCGCATTCAAGTGCGTCTTCCAGCCAAGTCGGTGCTGGATAATGCAACACTTTCCAAAAATAGCGTGGGCCACACTAGATCGTAGCCAAGAGTAGCCCTTTTCATTGTGTACCACACGAATAGTCCCTTCAACATCGCACCGGCGAGAAAGGCGTCCAAGCATGACTGTCATTATGAGTGGGAATTAAACGGCAGCGCAGGTGTAGCCGTTGAGAGCTGACGCCGTGCCTGCTGGACACTTGGTACAGGCGCCCGTATCAAGAGGTCTGTACTCGTCCTTCGCACAGCACGAACTCGCTACGGCCGTCGCTGTTTCAGAGACGCTGGCGATGGACTTGGCCGACGAGGCTGCTCTTGGCGACCCCGCAGGCACTTCGACCAGCGTGAGATCCGCGAAGAGGTTGAACTCCACAGAGGCGTCTTGCGGTGCCTGCACGAGTCGGTAACGAGTGCTGTTCACGTCGAATTCGGCTCGAAGGCGCCACTTGGAGAACAAGTTGGGCAGCAGACGCTGCGCGTTCTCCGAGGCAGTCGGCCGCAGACAGAGCTGGGACGAGCGGTCGGCCGTAGCGACACACTCGGCTGCTTCGTGGTATGGGTTGGTGGCCTTGTTCGTGGTCGTGCACACTGGCTGGTTGTAGACCACGTCGAACTTGAGCGTCTGCGGCTTGAGCTGATACGTGCGGCCTCGCTTCTGCCAACTCGCGATCTGGTTCATCGACGACTCGACGAACGCCGTCACGCCGAAGGGCGTCGAGGTCGCTTTGGAGGTCGAGTTGAGATCAAACGGCAAGTACAAGCTGACGGACTCCACGTAGTAGCTCGACAGCGAGTCCTCCTGGGCGTTGGGCAGGACCCACAGATAGCGCTTGAGCCACTCGATGTCCCACGTCGGGACGTCAAACATGACAGACTCACCGCGAGCCAGTTGCGCCAAGTCGACGTATGGGTACGGTCGACCTGAGACAGGGTCGGTCGCTGGCTGAGTCGGCAGCAGCACGCGGGTCGTGATACGCGGGTACACTGGCGGTTGCCACGCGCGCATCTCCTGGATCTTGGACAGCGAGTAGTACGTTGGCTGGCCAGCTTGTGCCGATCCACTGCACATTGGCGGCGCCACACCACCATTGCGGAACTCGTAGTAGTTGCAGAACTGCTCGGCAGCCTCTTGGAGCCGGTAGTCGAGCAGTGCCTTGGTCAACGCCGTGAACGTCATGGCGTAGTACGGTTGGGTTGCGCTTGTTATGGCTTGGAGAGCACGACGAAGAAGTTTCTTCGAGCCAGTCGCCCAGTCCTTGGCCTTCTGCGCGCTCTGGCATTGAAGCTTGCGCACGACGAGTTCCTTGTAGGTCTTCCGCATCTTTTGCATCACTTGGACGTACTCAGTCATGACCTTGTCGGCGTCCTTGTACTTGAACCACAACCTTCTAACGGCGTCGGCATCCTTGGAGAGTCGCCTGAACTGCGCCTGTATCTCCTCAACTCCGTCTTCGAAGTCGACTTGTTTGTTCTGACTTACAGAGTCATAGATCATTCTCCGCCACGTGAGCGCGCCCCACTTGAGCAGGATGGCGGTGGAGCGGTCGTTGTCTTCCGTAAATTCGATTTTCTCGCCGAGGAAGAGACGTCGATAGTTATCGACAGCGACAGGATCACGGTACTGGAGGGTGAGAACAGCTTCGATATTTCCGAGCTCCTTTCGGAAGTTCGACGAGAACACGTCCGGGTTGATGTCAGGGGTGCGAGCGATGCGAAGCGCGCCCTCGAAGTCCATCTTCAGGTAGGCCATGAGCGCTTGCGCAATCTTGTACATCTGCGGCACCATCTCCATGACACCCATGCCACGAAGCTCCTCGTTCCCAGAGATTTCATTCATCACGACGTTGTGAGTCTCCGTGACATCTCTCATCCAACGGTCGAGAGGATAGAGGGCTTCCAGGTAGTCGCTGTGAGCATACTGCATTTCGCCCCACAGGTCTGGACACACAAGGAGATTGGCATCGGCGAGATTGCTGATCGCTTCCTTCTGTCCTTCAACGATCTCTGCAGTGCCCGACACCACCGACGCCCCGACTCGGTTGATGCCACTCGCCAAGTCCGTGTACTGCTTGTCCATTTTGCTCTGCAGCGTCGACTGCGTCTTCTTCACTTGGTCTTTCACCGACGTCGACTGGTCCGTGACATGCTTGTACAGCTCGGCCGCTCGTGCGTTCACATCCGTGCGCGTCTTCGTGCCTTCGTCACGCACCACACCGACGATTTCGTTTGTCTTCACGTCGATGTGCGTGCGGATGCGGTCGCCCTCAGCGCGCACCTCCTTACGTGTCGCATCACCCTCTTCTTTCACGATGCCGATTATC
>JAADXN010000126.1:0-43098 GCA_023337875.1 Pythium apleroticum | reverse complement strand
CTCTCTAAGCGCTCATTTGCGTTTGGCGTGACAAAATATTTACGCTATTTCAGTGGTAGTAACCGAATAGTAATGCCCAAAACTTTCAGTGACCTATTAGGACGAAAATGGCAAGATGAGTGACCATTTAGTAATAACGCCGTGCGTCGCCCTGAAACTAGAGGCAAAAACGCAAAAATTGTTTTCACTGTACATAAATATGCGCGCCACATAGGCAGTAGCACTTCCGTTTCCGAAAATTGGTGGAAAGATTTGCTTGTCGCTTTGCACACTGCGGACGATGCGCCCGTGGCCATTGGGATCTTGACGCGGATCTTAGCAAGCCCACGGAGATGACCATGAGCTGGCACACAGAAGACACTGCCTCTGTGGCTCCAAATATCAGCGACGATCCAGCGCCAGTCACAGCGACGGCAGAGCCGGTGGCCAAGCCACGCGTGGCGCTCATCACGGGCATCACGGGCCAGGACGGATCGTACCTGAGCGAGCTGCTGCTGGAGAAGGGCTACATCGTGCACGGCCTGATCCGGCGTTCGTCGGCCTTCAACACGTCGCGCATCGAGCATCTCTACCGCGACCCGCATCTCAACGACGTCAAGCTCTTCCTGCACTACGGCGACGTGACCGACTCGTCGAACCTGTGCCACATCATCGCGCGGCTGCGCCCCGACGAGATCTACAACCTGGCGGCCATGTCCCACGTCAAAGTGTCGTTTGAGATGTCTGAGTACACGGCCGATGTCGACGCCTTGGGCACGCTGCGGCTGCTGAACTGTATCCGCACGTGCGGCATGGAGAAGACCACCAAGTTCTACCAGGCTTCGACCAGCGAGCTGTACGGCAAGGTGCAGGCGACGCCACAGAGCGAGTTGACGCCATTTTACCCACGCTCGCCGTACGGTGTCTCGAAGCAGTTCGCCTTCTGGAGCGTCGTCAACTACCGAGAAGCCTACGGCATGTTCGCGGTGAACGGTATTCTCTTCAACCACGAGAGCCCCCGACGAGGACCGACGTTCGTGACCCGCAAGATCACGCGCGCTGTCGTCCGCATCCAGGCGGGCACGGAAGAGTGCCTGTACATCGGCAACTTGGACGCCAAGCGTGATTGGGGCCACGCACGGGACTACGTAGAGTGTATGTGGAGGATGCTGCAGCACGACACGCCAGAGGACTTTGTCGTTGCCACTGGTGAATGCCACAGTGTGCGCGAGTTTGTCGAGCTCGCATTTCAACATGTCAACATCCAAGTCCTCTGGAAGGGACCCCGTGGCACCGTGGATGAGGTTGGTGTGGATGCAAACGACCCAAACCGCGTGGTCGTGCGGGTCGATCCAAAGTACTTTCGGCCGACCGAAGTAGATCTTCTCGTTGGTGACGCGAACAAAGCCCGCCAGCTCCTGAACTGGCAGCCGACTGTGCGGTTCCGTGATCTTGTCTCGGAGATGGTAGACGCCGATGCCGCGTCGCTGCGAAGCAACGCCCATGACCACGTACATCACCAGAACTAGCCATGTTGAACATCCGATGATTTGCACGCAAAAGTTTGGTTCATAATTGCATGGTGGTGATGCCCTTAAAAAATGTCTCGCCGCTGACCATCAGCCGTGACTTCCGTAGACGTGAGCTCGATGCCGATGAAGCGCCGACTGAGGTCATTGAGCTTGGTCGCAAGTACCTCGGTTTGGCTCACCTTCGTCTCCAGTGGCTCGGCAGCCTCAGCGAATCCATACCATAGATCCGGGATCACGGACCCATGCGTGGCCAAGTCCTCATCGTTCAAGCTCCGGTTGTTGGCTGCGAGCGCCTGGGCAGCTTCTTGCAGAGGTTTCGACGTGAGTGCCATTCGTCGTACGCCCACACGGACGTGGCCACGCTGCTCGCCGTTCTCCTTGACGAGTGGGTACCATTCATCAAACGCATCGTTCAGTGGAATGTCAAGAGCGATGTGGACTTCTCCGAGATGCATGTCGTTCATGACCAGGTTCTTGTTCATCAACACGATGCTCACAAGCTCTGGTGGTTCATCAGCGTCTGCTGCAGGCACCCAGAACACGAAGCGCTCATTGAACACGGGGCTCTTGGTGCTCTTAACGATCGTCGTTCGTCGCTCGCAGTCCTGGAACTTGACCACGACGTACGAGTCGTTCTCACCCTGGAAGTAGTCGCCCGCCGAGAGATCTTTTGCCGCTAATACCTCTGCGACGACCAGTTCGCCAAATTCCTTTGCTGCGGATGCTATCGCTGATGCTGAAGCTGCACTTGTCTTCCGCTTCTGGTTGGGTTGTGTAGGACGCTGGATGTTGTTGCGGGCTGCTGCTTTGTCGGCGTCAGACGTCACCAACGATGTGCTGCTCAGCGTCGTCTTGAGCTTCTCAAACGAGAAACTCATTTTCGGTGCCGTGGGGCGACTGATCTTCATCTTTCCCTTCCAGGAGCTCATATCCGGGAGCTGCGGCACAGGAATCGACGGCAACGCCGAGCCCGATGCAGCGCTTGGCGACGAGTCGTTTTCCTTCTCAGAAGCCTTGGCGTCGGCACCGCTGCTCTGATTCCAGAACTTCGTGCGGAAGCTCGTCATTCGGTTCAACGCACTCACCGCAGCTCCAGTCACAGGCGCAGGCGCTGGTGGTGGCGCCTTTGGCTCTTCCACCTCCTCTTCAAGCTCGTCTGGGTACTTCTCGATCGGCGTCGACGGATTCAGCAGACTCATGGAAGCAGTCGCGCCTGTCGCCTGCTCTTTGACTGGGACGGCCGCAGCAACTGGTGCATTAGCAGAAGAGTTGTTGGATTTGGACGTCGCGACTGTCGCGACGGCCGAGGAGCTGCTGGAGCTGCTCGCGCTGTCCGTCTCGTTGCTCTTGGGGGCTTGCGCCGCCGCGCGCGTCTGCCAGAAGTTCTTGGCGCTGGCGAAGTCGATGCTGGCTTTGTCTTCCTGGCCTTGCGTCTTGTCGCTCATGGTACTAGTCGTTGGGCGCTTGCGTTCGCGTCGGTATGTGTACTGGGGCGCTCACAGTAGTGCAGGTGACCGTGGTGAGCTCTTCACGTTCAGGTCGTCAGTTCAAAATGCGACTCAACAACAGTCCATGCGTGGGACTTTTGCAATGGAGAGCTGCATGCCAGAGAGCTCCCGAAACTTCAATTTCTAACGCCTGTTAGGAACCGACATGGATGAATCTGCGACATGTGGCACGCCCATCGAAGCAGACAAATGGAAGATGAGAGCAACTTGTCGCGCACGCCTGCCGCCATGTGCGTGAGAGGAAGCCGGGCGCCTGATACACTTCCTCATGTAAGCTACCGGTAACTGCACTAGAGGATGCGAAAGGCGGATTCACTAGTATCTAGTTCGTTGAATCTGTTCGGGGACTTTCGTGGTCTCATCGCTATCCTATAAAATCTACGGGCCGGCGGTGGCACCTGGCAAGTCCTCCAGGTTCTCCGCCTCCGTGGCGACGGCGTCCTCAGCCTCATCATCATCGTCATCATCCTCATCTTCGTCGCGACGGAACGCACGCTTCGCAGTTCCGTAGCGTCGTTCGTACTCGGCCATGGACAGCAGACACAGCTCGACTTCGCCCTCGATGCCCGTGACCATCTTGGTGATCTCGGCGAGCTCCATCTCGTACACCAGCACGCCATTAATCGCGACGAGCACGTCTCCGGCGTGCACTGCTTGACTTTGTTCAGCTTGGCCATTCGGAATGAGTCGGTACACGACGACAACTTTCCGCGTTGGGTCGCGTGCGAACTCGATACCCAGCTTCTGCGTCGTGTCCAGCACGACAGTGCACGCGATGACCAAGGAGCGGATGTACTCGAGGGCGATCTCCAGACACGTGACGAAGTACGCAGCTTCGCCCGACGTGCCGCCGAGGTCGAAGAATGTCACCATTTCCTTCAGTAGGACCGGATTCGAGAGCCGCGACTGGACCAACACGTAGATGAACGCGGGGATGAAGTCGTCAGCGCTCATCGGTGCGCTTGTTGGATGCTCCGAGTGGTACACGTTGTAGATCTCCTTACACGTTGCAACGATCTGGTTGCGTTTCATATACGGAAGGCTGAGCTTGTCAATCTCCTTGAAGCTGGCGGCCGCACTCTTCCAGTCAGTGGCTGACTGGCTGTCGGGCCCGATGCCAAAAAATGACTGCGCTTTCGACTGGAGCACTTCGATTTTCCCTTGCAGCAGCTTCGACTCGGCTCGCGTGCGCTCCTTGATATTGTCGTGGACCGCTCGATACAATGGAAAGAACACTCGCTCCTCGATTTGTTCATTGATGATCGCCAGAACACGCTCGGTAAACTCAGCCGAGTCATCCTCCCCACCACCGTTGGCCTCACTAACGCCGGTTGGGGACCCAACAGATCCAGTCGAACGGCCACCGAGCACCAGCAGCTCGTTCAGACGAGTGTGGACCATGTAATCCGAGAGACCGGACATGAACTGTTTCAGCGCAGCATTGTCGATGGCTTTCCCTGAATGTTCTTTCAAAAATGCCGAGGTCGTGGTTCCTTCGGGCGAGTATGGAGACGCCAAGATGAGCTGCACTTCCCTTGTCACGTCCACCAACGCGTCTTCAGTCTTCGAGATGAAAGACGACATGCAGCGTCGGCACGCGGTGTCGGCCCCAACCGAAGAAGTCTCATCCAGCGACCCGGACGTGCAGGAGCATCTTCGACCGCCCTCACCTGCGAGGATGAACGAGGACGCACGTGAAAGGGGCTCGTTCGAGTCGGTCGAACTGGAGTGCGCGCTTTCAGCCACGGAACTCAACGACGCCACCCACAGCGACCGCTCTTCTTGGCTGTCAGCATGGAGAACGAGGTCGCGCTGCGACGTGCGCACGACGAAACTAAACCGCTCGCCCGTCTTGAGCGTATCCAAGTGCGAGATCCGCGCTTTGGTCACATCGATCGATCCTTTCTTCGTGCCACCTTCCGGGTGGGAGTAGTACGAGAGTGTGGTGTGGGAGAGCTCGAACCACCGGCGTTTCGTGCTTTTCACCATTTGCCCTCGCTTGCGGAGCCAGCCCGAGAACACAAGCTTGTCGCTTTGCTGTTCCACGAGCTTGGTCGTCTTGGCGGACGCCGGAAGGAGCTCTGCGCCTTGCTCAATGAGCTGCTTGATCCACGTGTCGCGGTCGTGCTGGTCCGTAGCGTACAAAATGATCTGGTACGATCCCTGGCTGAGACTGAAGCCGCTCTGCAGCAAGCACTGCAACGTCGTGCGCTTCCGCAAGTCGATGCGTCCACGCACTTCCGTCGAGTCGTGGGTGTCGTGGTACACGAGCTCGTGGTCGATGATACAGAACAGTCGCCGCTTGAAGTTGCGGATACTGTGGCCGCGCTTGATGAGCCAGCCCGAGTGGTGGACCTCAGGCTTGTACTCCAGCACCCATCGACGGCTCTCCTGCGTGGGCGTGACCATGCGCAATGTACCGCCGGTCGATCGCACCATCGTACTGGTCGCTCGCTCCGTCCATTGCACAATCTCACTGTGACAAGAAACGGGAGTCAGGCACTGAGATCTCATGCAGCTTCATAATGACCGAGCAAACGCCTCATGAACTCACCGTTGGCTAGGGCGCGTGACTAGCACCACGCGCTGCGACTCACGCGAGTAGCCGCTGGCGTCTTTGAGTGGCGTCTTGATCGGCACTGGCGGAGGAGCACTGGTAGAAGGCGTCTCATTGGCGGTATCGCCGCTGGTGGAAACCCCCGTGCTGACGCTCTCCTTACGCGGCGGCGCCCCTTCCTTCGCGATGCTCTGCGCATCTTGTCCAGCATTGCCATTGTCCTCACCGCCTTCATTGAGCGTATCTCGCAGCGGCAGGCGAAACACTTCAATGTCCCGCCGCGTCGACTTCGACGGACGCAGCGAAGCGTCGCGCATCGCACGCAGCGAGACGGCGCGGATAAACTGTTCGTTCTGCGTGCTGCGTGGTGGGTACACACAGGCGTCGCTACGTCGAGCTGCTTGTGCGTTGAGAGAGAGGGGAAGATGAAGCTTCTTCTTGTCGTGCGTGATGGCGATGGCGGAAGTTCAGACCTTGGGGACGAAGAGAGCTTTTGATGAAGACGCGTATATTAGCCAATCACAGACGCAAATGGCATTCCCACAGTCGCCAGTTGGGAACGGTACAGTGTACCATCAAGATCATCTGGTACAGTGTACCATGAATGCAGTACGCACTGGTACATGCGCTGTGGTGGTCGAATTGGCCGTGGTGGTCGAACTGGGGAAATGATGGCAGAATTCCAGGAGCCCAGAGTCTCCACTGGAATCCGCCATCATTTCTCACTGCGACTAGCGTCGACCAGGCTGTCTGTTATTCGATACACCACCGCACACTCGTGACGCGCTGCTGTCTGTCGTCGACACTCCCGTCATACAGTACAGGTACCAGCCTCCTGCAGCTAAACTTCATGTCCACCTCTCTTGGTGTTGTATACAGGAACACCATACAGCTCCTGCAGCTAAACTTCATGTCCACCTCTCTTGGTGTTGTATACAGGAACACCATACAGCACAACGCCAGCACCGTGCTGAAGAGGAAGGTGCAGCACAAGCTGGGACGTTCCTTGTGGCGTCGGGGTGATGGCTAAACCACCACGAGAAGATCAACACGGCTGGGAACAGCCAGGCAATCAACACACAGGCGATCGCGATGGCACTGGAGCGAGTCAGCAGCAACACAGTGGAGCTGCTCGCTGCTCAGCTTCAACGTTGGCGCAAAACGCCCCACAGCAGATTAGAACACGGTGACGCCAAGGGCGTGGCGCCGACGTGAAACGCGGCTTTTCGAGATCGTAACCAGAATCAGGTACCTACTCGAAACCGCTTTCGCATCCCGAGGAATCTCAAAACGCACCTTATTTTGCCATAAATGAGCTGTTTGTTTCCATGTATTCACCTTGTTTTGTGAACAAGTGCTTGTGCAAACCGCGCGTCAGCGGGCTAGGGCTTCGAAAATGCTCGCGTCATGGTCTTCAAAGCCGAGCGGTGACGTCTGTGCGTGGATTTGGAGCCATCCGCAAGATCTCTTTTCAGCCAATCAGATCGTTTTGTAGCTTTTCGCCCACACTTCTGGTGCGTGAAGCGGTGGCACACTCCCTCCCATCTGATCTTTTCACGTCGAAACTTCAGCAGCTCCACGCGCAAGGCGACGAGGACGGATCCTCCTTCACGCCTTTTGCAACACGCGACGCTGCACCGCCGCCGCCTCCTCCTCAGAAGCCAGCACCTCCTGCAGCAACACGCATTTGCGAATTCTCCGCGCCGCGACCACCAGCAGCAGCTCTATTCCCGACCTTTTCAGAGTCCACCATGAGCGACAACGCCACCCGCCGCATCAGCCAGATTGGCAGCCACGTCCAGAGCGGTGTCAGCGAAGACACTGCCTTCACGCAGCGCGTGCAGGCCATGCAGGCCTTCTTCAAGGACGAGCGCTTCAAGCACGTCACGCGCCCATACTCGCCAGAGGAGGTCGTCAAGCTTCAGGGTACGGTTGAAGCCAACGCCATCAGCGCGCAGCAGTCACGCAAGCTGTACAAGCTTCTGCGTGAGCTCCAGGCTCGCGGCGAGACCAGCCACACCTTCGGTGCGCTCGACCCAATCCAGGTCGTGCAGATGGCCAAGCACTTGTCCACCGTGTACGTCAGTGGCTGGCAGTCGTCTTCGACGGCGTCGACCTCGAACGAGCCTGGCCCGGATGTCGCCGACTACCCAATGGACACCGTGCCAAACAAGGTCGACCAGCTCTTCCGCGCGCAGCTCTTCCACGACCGCAAGCAGTACGAGGCTCGTCGTCGCATGACGGCCGCTGAGCGTGCCCGCACGCCACCAGTGGACTTCCTGCGCCCTATCATTGCCGATGCCGATACTGGCCACGGCGGTCTTACGGCGACCATGAAGCTGACCAAGATGTTCATTGAGCGTGGTGCCGCTGGTATCCACCTCGAGGACCAGAAGCCTGGCACCAAGAAGTGTGGCCACATGGGTGGCAAGGTGCTCGTGTCCACTCAGGAGCACATCCAGCGCCTCATCGCCGCGCGTCTCCAGGCTGATATCCTCAACAGCCCGCTTGTGATCGTTGCCCGTACTGATGCTGAGGCTGCGACGCTTCTGGACAACAACATTGACGGCCGTGACCACCCATTCATCCTCGGTGCCACCAACCTCAGCGTTGAGACCTTCCGTGAGGCCTCAAAGAACGGCACGGACTCGACCTGGGACAAGCGCGCTGGTGCGCTCACCTACCCAGAGGCCGTCCGCAAGGCCATCGAGCAGTCCAGCCGCTCGGACAAGGCCGCTGCCCTCAAGGCCTGGAACAGCCAGTGCCTGGAGCTGAGCCTGCCAGAGATGAAGGCGCTTGCGCAGAAGCTCGGTGTCTCGGTCGACTTCTGCTGGGAGCGTGCTCGTACGGTGGAGGGCTACTACCGCGTGCGTGGCGGTGTTGAGTTCTGTATCGCCCGTGGCCGTGCCTACGGTGCGTACGCCGACCTCATCTGGATGGAGACCGCTCTCCCAGGTGTGCCACTCGCGCGCACCTTCGCCGAGGGTGTCAAGGCCAAGGTGCCACACCAGATGCTGGCGTACAACCTGTCGCCATCGTTCAACTGGGACGCCGCTGGCATGTCGGACTCGCAGATCCGCACCTTCGTCGAGGACCTTGGTCGTCTCGGCTACTGCTGGCAGTTCATCACGCTCGCTGGTTTCCACAGCGACTCGCTGGGCATCACCCGCTTCGCGCGTGACTACGCTGACCGCCGCATGCTCGCGTACGTCGAGGGCATCCAGCGTGCCGAGCGTAACGAAGGCGTGGAGACGCTCAAGCACCAGGGCTGGTCGGGTACCGACTACGTCGATGCTCTGCAGAACACGATCACTGGTGGCCTCTCGTCGACCAACACCATGGGCCACGGTGTGACGGAAAGCCAGTTCTAAGCGGCTTGATGAACGCCTCATCGGAGAGTTATGATGAGATCCAAGTAGCGAACAGCTAGCCTACCATCAGACAAATTTCATTATTGACGTGCTTTGTATTCGCGGAATAAACTACAAACAATTTTCTAGACGTGGCTAGCCTCGTTCGACATTCTCGCAGTGACGGCTCATCGTCAAGCTACGCAGGTGTTCTATTGAGGTGTGGCTTCGGCCATTGCGTGCCGTGATCCGCGGTGCTTGGGACTCGAAATCGTTCAGAAGCAGATCGTAGAACATGAGCCGTGAATCATGGCGTCATGGCCCATGATGGTGGTGACAATCCTCATCGAGAAATGGAACACCAGGGTTTTTAATTGCCAAACAACCTGGACCAAGAGAGTTGCTCAATATTCCTACAGTCAGCTGCTTAGCCAGAGGCTTCGAAGGCCATGGCTATAGCAGTTGCGTGCTGCACGTCCGTGAACGCGATCTCAATCCACGACTTCCTATCATCGATTCGGATGGCCGAGTTGTCGATGGGTCGATAGGTTGAAATGGAAGGATGGAGCAGTTGTGCTTTTCAACAGAATCTATTACTCAGGGACATGATGGTAGGCATGCGGACGACCCCACTAATGCGTGTTGCCGCCTGAACCCCCACCACCCACGCCCCCATACTCCTATAGTTACGATGCTTCCTTTACAGCAGGCCGCAGTTCGTGATCTTGACCTCCGTAACCGGCTTGCCCTTCACGCAAAAGACCGACTCGATGTTCTTGAGCACGTTCTTGCCGTCCACAACCTTGCCGAACGCGACGTTGCGGCCGTTCAGGTGTGGCAGTGGCTGCAGCGAGATGAAGAACTGCGACGCGTTCTTGTTCACGCCGGCGTTGGCCATGCCGATCACGCCTTCCTCCGTGAACTGGAGAGCGAAGTTCTCGTCGTCGAAGTAGCGCTTTCCCTTCTCGAGCGCAGCGTGGCCACCGGTGCCGTTGCCCGCCAGAACGTCGCCGCCGACGATGTACGTGCCCTTGGTGACGTTGTGGAAAATGGAGTTCTTGTACGAGCCCGAGCCGAACGCCGACTCGAAGCCCTTAGAGCAGAGCTGCACGAAGTTCTCGACCGTCTTTGGCACAACGTCCTTAGCGAGCTCCACCGTGATACGCTCCGCTGGCGCACCGCCGATGCTCACGTCCAGGAACGCCTTTGGACGTGGCGTCGATGGCGCTGGCACGGCGGCGTCGTACGCGACGACGGCTGGTGCTGGCGCGTTCATCTTCTCGAGCGAGCGGTGGTACCATCCCCCTCCGCGGGCGCCACCACGGGTCATGGCATTGGCGCCACGCACGAGCTGCGATCGGACATACGCCATGGTCTCTTGTCTTTCCTTCCAAACGTGTGAGTCGTGCGGCGCTGCTGGTTCGTCGGCTCGCTTCCAGCCACTGTTGCCTCGGCCGTACTTAGTGAGCTTGTCGGATCATCATAAATGAGAGGTGCGTACTTAAGTTGAGACTCAAATGGCATAAAATCATAGAGGGGCGCGTGCCAACCTGCTGTTCTTCGTGAGCTTGAAGAGATCCGCCAGGCGCGTGGCGCTGATCAAAAGGAAAGAAGAACGTCAGGAACGATGCAGTTGTCGGGGCTGATGGCGCTCGTGGTGTCGGCCACTGTGACCGTGGTTATGCTCGCGCTCCAGATGGCGGTGTTTGGGTACGTTGTGGGCGAGTATGTGGTCGTCCAGCCCGCGCCGCAGCAGCTACGAACACTCAGCGCCGCAGCGAATCGAAGCGCCGTCTTTGTCAGCGAGTTGAAGCCATTGCCGGTCGTGCTCATGCACGGCATGGGCGACGCTGCTGGAAACTCGGGTATGCAGCGTATTCGAGATGTACGTTCGGTGAGCAGTGTGTGGAAGAGGAAGATATGTATCTGACATCGCTTTTGGATGGATCGCTTTTCGGGTGCAGGTCGTCGCGAAGCAGCTCGCAACTTACGCGGTGAACATCCAGATCGGCGATACCGTCGAAGCCGACGTCAAGAACAGCTTCTTCATCACCATGGATGAACAGGTTGAGATTTTCGCCACGGAAGTGCGCAAGGTACGTGAACTCGATTGCTTACGACACTGGTGAGCTGCTGAGTTGACAACGAGTGCTTGAAATCACAGGACCCTCAGCTCAGCGGTGGATTCAACGCTATCGGGTTCTCCCAGGTGTGTTTGCTGCATTGAATCTGTTGTCGCTTGCAGTTCTTCTCAACTGACCTTACCTGTGAAGGGCAACCTGCTCATCCGAGCTTACGTCGAACGCTTCAACGACCCGCCAGTAATCAACTTTGTGTCCTTCCATGGGCCTCTCGCTGGCGTCGGCGCGCTCCCTCAGTGCAAGCCCACGCAATTCATCTGCAAGGAAATCAACAAGGTACACGCCGGATGGTGTCATTATGCTTTCAAACACAGTCTCTGCATTCTGACCTGGCACTGTTGTGGTAGCTCATCGGCGAAGCTGTCTACACGGAGCACGTACAATGTAAGTCTTATCTTTTCAAATAGGAGCCTACTCTACACCAAAGCCTCACGAGATCTTCTGTATTCTGCAGCTCGGCTCGCCCAAGCCAACTACTTCCGCGACCCGCTGAGGATCCCAGAGTATTTGCTGCGTGGTATGGTTCTCTACTGCCAGCGGTGGTCCCGTCACATGTCACAGTCGAAACTAACATGAGCTGATGCCCTGTTGAAGCCAAGTTCCTTCCGGACATCAACAACGAGAAGGCGTCGCCGAATGCGACATACAAGGCCAACTTCATTCAGCTGCGCAGCCTCGTGCTCGTGCGAGCCAAGCGCGACACGCAGGTCTTCCCAAAGGACTCGGAATGGTTCGGCGCGTACGCTGACAACGACTACAGCCGCATCCTCGGCTTCAACGAGACGCGGTGGTACAAGGAGGATCTCTTCGGCCTGCAGACACTGGACAAGGCCGGCAAAGTGCATTTCCTCGAGACGGATGGCAACCACTTGCAGTTCTCCACGGCATTTCTTCTCGAGGTTGTGGGCAAGTACTTTGCCGTGAGCCTCGCGTGAGAATTCCGATGAGAATGAGTGTAGTGTAGCAGTAGGAGTGGATTCTCAGCGTCATGAATCATGAACCCAAGTGTTGAACCACACCAACAGCTCCGTGGATCTTTTGACAGAAGGAAGCCATCCTCTCAATAGTGACATTTGATCCTTTCCGCGTGGGCTTTTCTTTGACGATCGAATCTGGGATTCCAAATCTGATGTCCGTAAAACGAGGTGGGTCGGCGCGAAGCGGTTTCCCGTGCCTCTTGCGTCGGCGGGCAAGGGGAGCGAGAGGAGCCATGACGCAGAGGCGCGGAAGGAATCAGTCGCGAGAAGGACACGGGCGTTGCCGCCTCAACGCTCCTGCAATCCGCACGCAGGTCTCTTTGTCGGTGCAGCCCGTGGGTCGAGCTGGCAATTTTTTGGTCCGCGCACGCACGCCCGCCACGCCACGCCACCCGCACGCCCTCTCAGGTGTCGGGTCTATTCCTGTTCCAGTTGTGGGTTGGTGGGCCGGCCATTTCTGTGGGTCATCGTCACTGGGTCTTCTGGGAAGAAGCAACCTTTCTCCAAAGAGGCGTGAGTCCCAAGGCCATAGTCTCGGCCGGTGTATTTGGAGGTGAAACGAAGGCGAGCACCCGGCGTGAAACTGCTTGAGCGCACGGACGAGAGCAAGCCGAGCGAGGAAAGGGAAGGGAAGGGGGAAACTGGCTGGTTTGCGGGCCGTCGAGTCGAACTGGCTGAGTGTCGAGCGCCGCCAACAGCAGCAGTAGCCGCGTCCGCGTGGGAGGCAGCAGCAGCGAAGGAGGAGAGAGAGAGGGTGGCGCCAGTGCATCGTCGCAGCCCAACACCAGCGCACCAGCGGCCTGGCTTTCTTAACACAACGGCGAAGGCCCTCGCGACGACGCACGCAAGTAGAACGGAACTGGCCGCGAAGACCCGAGCGCACTGCATTGCACCGAGCGCCGGTAGTGCGAGTCTCTCTCTCTACGCGACGGCGTAGACACCCGCAGGGAAGACAAGGAAAAACGAGACAGGAGTCCAAGAACCGAACAGAAAGGAAGTACACGCAAGCAAACAGACGCGGCTCGTCAGATTGTATGGAAATGGAGCTGGTCGCACCCAGTGGCGCCACGGGCACGACGGCGAACGCCGGAGACGTCTCCAACTCGAAGCGGAAGCTGGACTTCGCGCACTCGGCCACGCACATGACTGTGCTCTCGATGGACTCGCAGTCCAAAGTTCGCCGCCGTGGCTCCTCGATGAGCTCTAACGACAGCGCGGTGATGAAGTGTTCACTCTCCGACGGCACCATGTACGCAGCTGATCCATTGAAGTAGCGTTGCGTGGTGTGCTTGACTGACATGTTTTCTTTCATTTCCTAGAAATGCGCGAGTGTGTTCGGACGCCTCTGACAGTGAGCAGGACACGGATGGAGGTGGAGCCAGCAATACGGCATCGTGTCCTATCTCACCGTCTTCAACTTCATCTGACTCAGTCAACGAAGCGACCGCTCAGCTGAAGGCCATGTCACCAAGAGATACCATCCCTGTTGGAGTCGTGCGAACCAGTCCATTCTCGCCCGTGTTTACTTCGCCAAGTCGAGCACCGGCAACTTCTCTGGGCAGTGGATCCGCTCGTAATTCCCCGCTACCGAGTCCATTCCATTCATCTCCAGCTCGTCGATTTGCGGCACCGATGCCATCAACCCCACAAGACGAGGAAGTTCAAGGACGAATGTCGGCCCCGGCTGCATTTTCTCTTGGACTGTCGTCGCCGTCTACACGCACAACTCCAACGGGTCCAGTCGTTGCCGCTGGCCGTGGGTCAATCGCAGCGAGGCGTGCTTGGCAACCAGCTCGCCGAGGTCGAAACCCGGGGAATCTGTCACTTGATCTCTCTCAGATGGAGACACAAGCGTCTCCAGGAGGCAGCACAGATTCGACGCAGCGTCGCACTGATCAAGCCGCCGTGTGCTCGCAGGTCACCGACTTTCTCTACATTGGCGGAGCTGCGGCCGCCAAGGACCGAGACAACTTGATGCAAGTCGGGATCACCCATATTATCAACTGCGCGGCCAACATCGCGCCGGCATTCTACCCGGACGAGTTCCAGTACTACAACATCAAGCTGCGGGACCACTCGGGCCAAGACATCGCGCGCTATTTCTACAACGTCTTCGACTTCATCGAGAAGGCGCGGCGCCGTGGTGGGAAAGTGTTCGTCCACTGTGTGAAGGGTATCTCCCGGTCCCCTACGATGGCCATCGCGTACTTGATGTGGTACAAGGGCATCGGAATGGCGAAGGCTCTCGAGTTCGTTCGCCAAGCTCGGCCCGCTGTGGATCCCAACACAGGCTTCATTTTCCAGCTCAACGAGTGGGAGCACCTTCGACCTGACGGCAAGCTAAAGCTGCAGCACCCAGTGGTTTTTCAGATCGACGTGCCTGGCGGAAGCAACGGCAATGGCAACGGCGCGCGTGCAGCAGAGAAGCCTCTCGTCATTGGTCCGCTCAGTGCCATCACAGAGGTCGAGCTTTCTCGCCCGACCCCTGAAATCAGCAAGTCGTGTTTCGTCGTGTCCAGTGCCGAGTATGTGTTCATTTGGTGTGGCCTCATGGCAAACGAAGTACTCATCGAGGCGGCACAGCACGCCACCACACTGCTCCAGACGTACGAGTCCTTGCCCGACAAGTACGAGATCGTGACGAGCGGCAACGAGAACCCCGTGTTTTGGAGTGTGCTGGAAGCGCAGCAGCCGCATCGGAGCCTGTGATGTGGTACGGGAGTATGCACGCGTGCGTGCATCCCGTAGTAGTCTAGTGTGTGCGTGTTGTGACGTAGTGATTAGTGTAGGATCAACCATATAGTACAAGTCATCTTTAGCCTCCATTTTCCATCTTGGAAGTGTGCGATCTTGAAAGGGCGTGCACCCACACTACTTTTTACGCCAGGAAGAGGGATAATTACGCGTTATTTTGCGACAAATCTGACGGTCAAAACCGGCCATGTGGCTTCAACATGTGGCTCGTAAAACCGAACCAGACATGGATCTCCTGGGTGGTGGGTTAACAGTGGGTATTTGGGTGGTTGGGCTTCCGCCAGGCAAAAAACGGCTTTGGCCAACCACAACGGAGCCACAAAGACGACGCGATAGAGATCAATTCCAATCCGTTCCATCGCCGACTGCAGTTCGCTGGGCACGTGAACGCGCCGAAGCGAAGAGAACATCAAGGACAATCGGTAGCGAACACTCCAGGACCTGCACGCATTGCCGGAGTCTGCTCAAGAGCGGCGTTTATCAGTGACTTAGAGCGCAAGGAATCAAGTTGAAGTATCATGTCGGGCGGCAGTGGGAGTGGCGGCGCGGCGCTCTTGGCGCTCACGGGTCTCATCGGCGTCGGATTGGCTGTGGGCTTTCTGTATTTCCAGTCGGGAAGTCTGAGCGCGTCCGGAGAGGGCAACGATAGTGAGAACAAGCGCTCGGGATGCCCATTTGCGAGTTTCAGTGCGATCGAGAAGGAGAAGGGCGGACGATGCCCCGTGACTGGCGCGCTCGTACCACCGAAGACAGAAGAGAAAGCGAATACGACAAAAGAGGAGAGTGTTACGAAAGAGAAGAAGCCATCGAGTCCGAAAGCGGCAGCCCCAGTTTCTCCGAAGGCAGCTGCTCCAGCTCAAACCCCTGCTCCGAGCTCACCGAAGAAGACTGTCGTGGTAGCGCCGAAGCCAGCCTCGCCGACTCCATCACCAAAGTCGTTTGCTGAGGCTGTCAAGCCAGCGTCTCCACCTCCATCGCCAAAGGCTGCGCCAGTTGCCGAGATCAAGCCGAAGTCACCGATCCCATCTCCGAAGAAGCTGACGACGCCAGTTGCGAAGGCACCATCACCGCCAGTCTCTCCAAAGAAGGTGGTCACGCCAAAGCCAGTTGAGTCTCCAAAGCCTGCTGAGTCACCTAAGAAAACTGAGTCGCCGAAGAAGCCATCTCCTCCCCCTGCTGAGAAGGAAGAAGTTCCCGCTCCAAAACTGCCGACTCCGCAGCCATCACCAGCCAAGCCGCAGACGTCGAAGAAGATTGAAGCTCCATCGACCCCTGCCGCGATTCCACCACCACCACCGAAGACACCTGTGCAGTCGCCAAAGAAGGTCGTTTCACCAAAGAAACTGGCTTCACCGAAGAAGGTCGCGTCGCCCAAGAAATTGACGGCTCAAGACATCCCTGAAGCCGTCCTTGTGGAGGAAACCGCTCGTGAATTGGCTGACTCCTTCGTCAGCGACCTGGTTCAGGAAGCTGTCGAACACGTCGAGGAAGAAACGGCGGACAAGGAGGAGTATGTGTCCGTGGAGTTGACTCAGTCGACAGAGAACCTGCGACACCAGACCGACTGGAACGCTCTTCCAGCTCCAGCTAAGACCGTTGCCCTGGAAGAGGATGATGTGGTCGAAGTGCCACCACCACCTCCGACTGCGGTTCCAGCTGCTGCGGCCAAGGCCGTGTCTCCTGTTGCGTCGCCAGTCAAGCAAAGCCCGAAGAAACCCGCCTCGCGGAAGAGCTCTGATGTGGCTCCTGTGGAGGAGAAGAAGCTCCCAAAAACGCCGCCCCCGTCACCTGTTCGTCCTGTGACTTCTCCAGCGAAGCCGGCGGCGAGCCCCAAGAAGGAGGACCACGAGGAAGAGAACGACAATGACGACGAGCACGATGGTGAAGGAGAAGGGGCGACCTCTCCAGGTGGCAGCGCACAAGGAGGCAAGAAGTCGAAGAAGAAGAACAAGAAGAAGAAGAAGGGAAAGCACTAGAGTAGGTGGTATGGTAGGATAACAAGTCGACGAAATCTCGGCTGAATAATGCACGGTTGTGCTGCTGCAAGCGAGTTGTGGTGTTTCGCCTACACGAAGAAAGTCTTGGAGCTCTGAAGCTGCAAGAAGTCGCGCACGGATTGTTCTTCCGCGACCTGCGGGATGACGAGGAGGTCGTTGAGGAACTCTCTCAAGGCGTCTTTCCGACGCGCGAGGTATTCGGGATTCAGGTCGCGACAGCAAAACGTCTTCGCTGGCTGCAAGGCACCATGGTCGTCAAACGCACAGCACCACCGAAGGAGAGAGCTACATCGAACGTACCAGAGCCGGCAAGTCGTGGCCTTTCTTGGGTCGTACGCTGCGGTTCAAAAGCAAATCAGCACGCGATCGAGGCAGCAGCCTCAGGAGCTACGTAACTCGACTCGTACCTTGATCGCATCTTGTCGAACTCACTGAAGCGCCGCAGCAAGTTCCAGTGGCGCTTTCCACTCTGAACAAGCAGATTGTACTGCGCGTAGCTGTTCTCATGGACTTTCACGCCCACGATGGCGACCGTGAAGTACTCAGGACCTGCTCACCAGACAGCTACCGATGAGAATCTCCAGATGAAGCCACTTTTCCTGCGAGCAGACAACGCACCATAACGCGTCGACCACGTCTTCTCTGGAAGATACACGAACGCCATGGCTACGGAGAATGGTCGTGCTCTATACTCGGCCTTTATCTTGCGATGTTGCGAGCTTCTTGGCGCACAATCCCACGAGCCGAACTCAGGATTCGCACCGCCACTTCGCTTCAAGTGCGGCACTGACAACCATGGGACCCCAAGGTCGTGTTGAGCCTGAACGGTCGACTCAGACTCAGGTTTGGATCGTCTCTGTTTCAGCCAATCAGTTTTTGACAGTTGCGGTTTGTTCTCGCCGCATTTTCCTGACAGGGTCGTGAGCCGAGAGGGCTAGGTCTATCTTCTCCATCATGGAGCCACCATCACTCTGACAAGCTCAATTACACACACGGCCGAACGCCAACAACAACAAAGAAAACAACCAACAAAGACCGAAAAAGCGCCAACAAAAAGGGCAGCCACTTCCAGGGACGGGAGGAGACCTGCCGGCACCGAGCTGCTGCGAAGGACTCGAGGGCTACGCCTGCCAGCTAGACGACAGCGAGCCGACCACAATCATGCACGTGTATATTCGTCTCCGTAGTCCGTCGCTCAGTGAGTACGAGTGGGCGCATGGGCAGGTCGTGCGGCGTGTGGAGACAGACGCGACGGCGCGCATGGCGGTCGTGCAACTCGCAGATGGGCGGCTCGTCGAAGTGAATGAAGAACAGGACGTGCTCATGGCGAACACGCACACGGACGGCGCTGGCGCTGCTGCCGGTGGCGGTGGCGCCGCCGTTCGCGGCAAGCTCATGCGGCTCGCGGACGTGGACAACCTGGACGCGCTCACGCATCTTCACGAAGCGTCGTTCGTGGACTACCTGAAGGAACGCTACGCGATTGACCAAGTGTACTGCCGGTCCGGATCCGTGCTGATCGCCGTGAACCCGTTCAAGGAGATCCTAGGCATGTACGACATGGCGTCGTACAACAAGCGGCTTGCGGCGATCCAAGCGAGCGGCCAGAGAGACGATGCGCAGCTACCGCCGCATGTCTTCTCAATGGCGGAAAGTGCGTATCAGTCGCTCCGGCGAAGACGACGGCTCGCCAGTGAACCGAAGAAGAACCAGACGATCCTGGTGAGCGGAGAGAGTGGCGCAGGCAAGACCGAAAGCACCAAGTTCATCATGCAGTACCTCGCCGCGGTCTCCAGCCCGCCGACTGAAGGCAGTTCTACCAACTCGTCCGTGCCAGATCTCACCAAGTTTTTGCTGAGTGCAAATCCGATCCTCGAGTCGTTCGGCAACGCGCGGACGCTCCGCAATGACAACAGTAGTCGGTTCGGCAAGTTCGTGCGGATGTTCTTCAATGAGCCGGACCAATTGTCCGCCTCCGACGAGACTGCGCGCATGCAAATGGTGCGAACGACCATCGACACGTACCTGCTAGAGCGTGTTCGTGTGGTCCACCAAGGCCTCGGAGAGCGCAACTTCCACATTTTCTACGAGCTGCTTAAAGGAGCGACGTCGGAGATGAAGCAGAAGCTCCACTTAAACAATCTCGCTGCCAAGGATTTCCAGTACGTGAACGTTGGTCGCTGTTACGTGCGAAACGACAATGTGAACGACGCGACCCAGTTCGGACGAGTGCTAGAGGCTATGAAGGTCATCGGGTTCACGCCTGGGGAGCAGTCGTCGATCTGGGCCATCGTGAGCGCTCTTCTGCACCTTGGAAACGTTGGTTTTATACCACCGAGCGGCCATGAAGACGAAGATCCGACGAACGCGCCACCGTGTGTGCCTGGCCCCAAGTCTGCATCCAGGTTCACTGCCAGCGAGCATTTAGCAATCGCATCGAAGCTTCTCCAGGTGGACCAGTCGGAGCTGATGTCAGGGCTCACAGTTCGAACCATCAACGTGAGCGGCGAGACCTTCCAAGTGAACCTCTCGCAAACACAGTGCGCAGATACGAGAGACGCGGCTGCACGTTCGCTATACGGATGGGTGTTCCAGTACCTAGTGAAGCGCATTAACGACACTTCGCCAGACAACTCGGCGTCGCGAGGAGAGGGAGACAAGGAAGACAGACGGCCGTGCATCTCTGTGCTGGATATTTTCGGTTTCGAGGAGTTCGACGTAAACCAGTTTGAGCAGTTCTGCATCAACTACGCGAACGAGAAGCTCCAGTTCCAGTTCATCAAGGATATCTTGCAGTCAGAGCAAGAGGCTCACATGCAGGAAGGTGTCAAGTGGGAAGCTGTGGACTACCAAGACAACACCCAGTGCCTAGAGATGATTGAGCTGCGTCCCGGGGGTATCTTCAGCCTACTGGATGAAGAATGTCTGATGCCTAAAGGCAGCGACGCGAGCTTTGCACGCAAGATGTACCTACAGATGAAGAACCAGACAACATTCATCGCTACGAAGAAGGACCAAGTCGACTTCGCATTCCAAGTCCATCACTACGCGGGCCACGTGAAGTACACGGCGAGTGGGTTCTGCGAGAAGAACAAAGACCAGCCGAGCTCCGAGTTGTTGAATCTGCTCAAGCAGACAGAGGATGAGGACCTGCTGGCGATGTTCAAGGCGTTTGAAGAGAACGAGATCCCAGCCAAGCCTGCTCCAAACGAGAGGCCGAAAGTGAGACGACGAGCATCTGTCATTGGAGCAGTTGGCATCGGCTCACAGTTCAAGCAGCAGCTTGCCAATCTGCTCGAAGTTGTGCAACAGACGCAGACGCACTACATCCGCTGTATCAAGCCAAACGACCAGAACACTCGTGGGCTGTTCGAGATGCCGAAGGTGGCTCGCCAGCTGAGGTATGGCGGAGTTCTCAAAGCGATCGAGATCATGCGGCAATCTTTTCCAGTTCGAATGCCTCATGCCGAGTTTGTCCATCGATTCGAGGTCCTCGCTCGACAACCGAAGACTACTTTGGATTCTGCTGCACTCGTCAAGAAGCTCGCACTCAAAGGCGCGGAGGTCGGGCGAACGCGAGTGTTTCTTCGCCAAGTGGCGTTTGATGAGCTCGAGCGCAAGCGTGATGGTCTGTTGACGCAGTCAGCTACTTGTATCCAGACAAAGTGGCGTGGCCGAGTCCAGCGAAGGCGATATAGACGCGTTCTGGCAGTTCTTGTCAGTGTACAGCTTCGGTGGCGTGCTATCAGTGAGCGGAAGCGGCTGATGAAGGCTCGAGTTGAGGCAGCGACCTGCATCCAGCGACGTGTACGAATATGGCTGAACCTACTAGCGCAGAAGCGAGTCGTTGCTGCTCAGGCTATTCAACGCCAGTTCAAGTTCTGGCTGTCAAAGAGACCGACGGTGGCGCCTCTCACACCTGCTCGAGCACCTGCTCGTGCTCGTGCTGCAAAGGCTGCGACGCACCCGACACCAAGCAGCGCAGCAGACATCATCGTCGACACGTCATTTCGTGAAGCCAAGCCATCGAGTCAGCGCTCCGATCATTCTGATATGACCTACCCACGCTTCTTCTCCCCCTCCACGGAAGACAGCCGAAGTACAGCCGGTGACAGTGAGAGTTCGTGGGTACCTGATCGGATGCTGTCGATGGCTATGCCAGAAGCACCGCCCAACAGCTCTGCTCTCGAGTCCTCTGCTGGGGATAGGGAGATGTTGCAACGGGCGTTGGGTGAGCTCGAGAGGCTGCGGCTTCGCGCCGCGGCAGCTGAAGCTGCCCTTGCCCAGATCGCTGGCCAAGGTCCATTGAGCGCTGCCAACACCATGGCTTCCATGTATTCGACCAGTCTGCCAGGAGCGTCGCCACTGAAGCCCAGTCTCCAAGTGGACGCCTTTGGCAACACCGCGCTCCATTGCTATGTTGAAACCGGAGCTGCTGAAGACGTGTATGAGTTGCTCGTAAAGCAGCCGTCCAATTTGGAGCTGTTGAACCGCACAGAGAACCAGCGCGGCTTCACACCTCTCCATGCTGCTGTTCGACGAGGCTGCGTCGACGTCATTGGCATTTTCTTCCGCCCCGACGTCCTTCCGCACGTGAACATCAATGCGACTGATCGAGATGGTAACACTCCGCTTCACATCGCCGTCCAACTCAATGACGAGCTCGCCGACCGAGTGATGGAAATGCTGTTGTGCTTTGGCGCGGACCCCAACGCGACGAACTATCTGAAGCAGACGCCTCTCCATTTGTGCACGATGGTGCAACGAGATGGCTCGGTAGGCGTGGAGCTCACGGAGAAGCTGCTGCGCCATGGCGGTGACCCGGCGTGCGTGGATTTGCTGAAGCGCTCACCGCTCCACTACGCCGTCGAAAAAGGTGCGTTTGAGCTTGATCTGGAAATGATTGTGTGCCTGTTCGTTGCCTCATCCTTCATGCTATGTCCTCAGGTGCTGATGATGTCGCCATCGTGCTCGTGAAGAACGGGGCCGACATGAACATCCCTGACGCCGACGGCCAGCGCATCGTGACGCACCCCAAAGGAACTCACGTACGTGGCCTTGTTGTTTTCCATTTGCTGCGTCATTCCCCGTGTGCTGACTTTGCTGGCTTCCACCTCCTTCAGTTGCTGCGCTACCTGCGCGTGACGCCGTCGTGGATCCCCGATACGGACATCGTCGAGTGCATGGTCTGCCAGGAGCCGTTCTCGTACTTCTTCGGCCGCAAGTGCCACTGCGACCGCTGCGGCCGCGTGTGCTGCTCCGAGTGCTGCCCGTCCAGCTCCAACTGGAACGGCCGCTTCTGCTTCGACTGCAAACACTACCAGCATCTCTCATAGTCGCTGCGTGTTAAACGCTCGACAGCCAATGCCATAAACAAACAGCAGTGTAGCCATCGAGTCGCTCGTGGCACCAACAGATCCGTTCGTTTCAGGTTGAAGTGAGCTGGATTCTGTTATAAAACCTCGTTGAAAAACCTTATTCATATCAAGGTTTTATTTACCGTAATTTACGGTGGCTGGGGTGGGTGCGTTTTTTTTCTTCTTGGTCGCCCCCGTCACGAAATCTCACGAAAGTCGAAGCGGGCGGAAGGAAGAGATTGACGACGAAGACGACGGCGACCATGGACGGCACGAAGCAGCTCGAGAAGGATGCGGGCTTCATGGACAAGTACAGCCGACAGATCGGCGCGTTCGGCCTCGAGACCATGGCGAAGGTGCGGCTCAAAACGGCAGCGTAGAAGGAAAGCTGTGGACGGAATGGCCTGACTCTGGATACGATGCGGGTTGTGTGGACTGTAGCTGGTCAAGTTGAAGGTGCTGGTCGTCGGCCTGCAGGGCGTCGGCATGGAGTGCGCGAAGAACCTGATCCTCGCGGGCCCTGGCGCCATCACGCTCCACGACGGTGCGTGTTCTAATTGAGCGCTTCGTTCCGAACGGTATCCTGACGTGGTACGGACTGACTGCGTAGATACGCCGGCGGAGATCAAGGACCTGGGCACGAACTTTTTCCTCAGTGAGCAGGACGTGGGCGAGCCACGTGCGGCGGCAGTGTCGCACAAGCTCGCGGAGCTCAACAAGATGGTGACGGTGTCGGTGCACAAGGGCCCGCTGACCGAGGCGGTGGTCGGTGCCCACAACGTGGTCGTGTTCTCCCACACCAAGCGCAGCGAGCTGATCAAGTGGAACCACTTCTGCCGCGCGCAGTCGCCGGCCATCGGCTTCATTCTGTGCGACATCCGCGGCGCCATGGGCTTCACGTTCACGGACTTTGGCGACCAGTTCGTGACCCACGACGCCACGGGCGAAGCGCCGATCACGCGTATTATCACGGACATTACGAACGACAAGGACGGCGTGCTGTCGATCTTGGGCCCGGACGAGGACGGCAAGATGCACGAGATGCCGGACTCGGACCACGCCGGCTGGATCGAGATCAGCGAAGTCGAGGGCATGAAGCTCAAGTCGGACCCGGAGAAGAACATCAACAACATGGGCCCGCGCCGCATCCAGTTTGCCAACAAGAAGATGTTCCGCAACGGCAAGCAGGTCGAAGTGTTCGACGCGTACCGTCTCAAGATCGGCGACACGTCCGACTTCACGCCGTACGAAGGCGGAGGCATCCTCACGCAGCACAAGAAGCCGTTCGTGCAGAAGTTCTACTCGCTGGAGGAGTCGCTCGTCGATCCTGTGTACCCTGGTGAGTATGGCCTGATGTTCACGGATGGCGCTAAGTTTGGCCGTGCGGAGCAGCTCCACATCGCGCTGTGGAGTCTCCAGGAGTTCGAGGAGCGTCACGGCCACCTGCCTGAGCCGCACAACGATGCTGACGCCGAGGAGGTGTTGGCGATCGCCAAGGAGGGCATTCGTCACCAGTCAGAGCTCACCAATGGTAAGGAGCCATTCAAGGTTGAAGAGCTGGACGAAAAGGTGATCAAGCAAGCCGCTTTGTATGCCGCGATTGAGCTGCAGCCACTGGCTGCCTTCTTCGGTGGTATCGTCGCGCAGGAAATCGTCAAGTTCACGGGCAAGTTCACGCCTTTGAAGCAGTGGCTTCACTTCGACGCCTTCGAGGTGCTGCCTGATGAGCGTCCGACGGATGCCGCGCCTCGTGGCTCGCGTTACGACCACGTGATCACGGCGTTCGGCTTTGAATTCCACCAGCGCTTGGCGAACGTTCGTACGTTCCTCGTCGGTTGTGGTGCGCTCGGCTGCGAGTACCTCAAGAACTTCGCGATGCTCGGCGTGTCGTGTGGTGACAAGGGCCTTGTCACGGTCACGGACAACGATCGTATCGAGGTTAGCAACTTGAACCGTCAGTTCCTCTTCCGTGAGCACAACGTGGGTCAGCCGAAGTCTGTCGCGGCCACGAATGCTGTCAAGGGCATGAACAGCTCCCTCAAGGTCAAGGCTCTTGAGCAGTTTGTGGGGCCCCACACGGAGAACGTCTTCGACGACGACTTCTGGACCGACCTGGACGTCGTCACGAACGCGCTGGACAACGTCAAGGCGCGTCTTTACGTCGACAGCAAGTGCGTCTTCCACAAGATCCCGCTGCTGGAGAGTGGCACGCTCGGCACGAAGTGTAACGTTCAGGTTGTGATCCCATACAAGACGCAGAGCTACGCCGACGGCCCGAAGGATGCGGAGGATGACAACATTCCGATGTGCACGCTGCGCAATTTCCCATCGCTCATCGAGCACTGCATCGAGTGGTCGCGAGCCCAGTTTGAAGATCTCTTTGTTGTGCCAATCGCCGAGGCGAAGAAGTTCACCGAGAACCGCGAGGCGTACTTGGCGAAGATTCGTGAGTCGACTGTTGACCACCCGAACCCCAAGGTCGGTTTCGCCGCGATCGCGCAGGAGCTCGAGCGTCTGCGTTTGCTGCGTAGCACGATCGAGAAGGGACGTGGAATGACGTTCGAGAAGTGCGTGGAGCTCGCGCTGGAGCTGTTGACCGCGCTGTTCCGCGACCGCATCTTGCAGCTCATCCACAACTTTCCAGAAGATCACCTGACCAACACGGGCGAGAAGTTCTGGTCGGGCGCGAAGCGATTCCCAGCGGCGATCCTCGAATTCGATGCCAACGATACGCTTCAGCTCAACTTTGTCCGCTCGGCGGCGAACATCCTCGCTGTATGCTACGGCCTCCAGCCACCACCAGAGAAGGAGTTGGTGCCAGAAAACTCGGAATGGCGTGAGCCATCGACGTTCGACCACCTCGCCAAGCAGCACCCACTGCCTGAGTGGAAGCCAACCGAGGAGAAAATCGCGGCGGATGCCGATGAGATCAAGAAGCAGGAGGAAGAGCGCCTGAAGTCGATCAACGATGGCGATCGCCAGGAACTTCTGCAGCTTCTGGAAGAGTTCGAGGGCTTGAACTTGAACGGCCTCAACTTCGAGCCGGCCGACTTCGAAAAGGACCAGGACATGAACTTCCACATTGACTTTGTGTACGCGGCTTCAAACTTGCGTGCGCACAACTACAAGATCCGCCAGGCTTCGCGCCACAAGTGCAAGATGATTGCTGGCAAGATCATTCCAGCGATTGCGACCACGACGGCCTCGGTCACCGGCCTTGCGATGCTCGAGATGCTCAAGCTCGTGCAGCAGAAGGACCTTGAAGCGTTCAAGGACTCGTCGAACTCGCTCGGCTTGAACATGTACCTGATGCAGGAGCCAGCTCCTCCAGAGAAGGCCAAGGACGAGTACGACGTCGTGGAGATGTCGGAGGTCGTCTGCAAGCCGTCGGGCTTCACGAAGTGGGACTCAACTTTGATCGAGTTGTCGTCCCAGGCGACGCTGAACGAATTCCTCGAGGCCTTCAAGTCCACGACTGAGCTCAACTGCGACCTCCTCTTCCACGCCGTGGCGGAGGCTGGCCCATCGAAGGACGACGTGCGCTACAAGAACGTGAGCGGTCTCATGCTGTACGACCGCAATGCGTACGGCAAGGCGCTGAAGGAGCTGTACGAAGGACAGCTCCACCAGCCGCTGCGCCAGTGGATCGAGACGCGTTACGAGGGCCTCGTGGACTGCAGCCGCAAGTATGTGGCGATCCAGACGTCGTGCTCGGACGACGACGGCAACGTGTACCGCGTGCCGACGGTCATCTGTAAGTTTGTGTAAACGCTGTAGATGCGCGGCGTATCCAACGGCCGCTCAGCTCGTCTCCATGAGACTCGTCCATCAATATAGCATGGACCCTGATCATCTTCGTCGTGCGGTGGCATTCTCGGGATCTCCATCACACGTCGCAGATATTTTGAATCAGATCTGACTCATCTGGTTCTGGACTGAATATCGGTGGTTCACTTTTGAGCTTTTGTGGTGGAGAGATCAGCAAAAAGTAAAGAAAGAGCGGGTTGGCGGCAATGGACACGGCGATGCTGGAGCACCTCGACGACATCGAGGACATGATCGGCGAGGACGAGCTGAGCCGCAGTGCCATGGACGCCACGCGCGCGCCCATGGTGGCGCCCAAGGCGCAGCTTGGCGGCGAGCGCGAGGAGGCGGCAGCCAGTGGAAGTGGAGCCACCGCCGTGCCAGGCACCCAGAAGATCTGGTAGGAATTCAAAAATGTTGGAGGCATATTGGGGGGTGAGCTGACGCTGTATGTTGGTTGTGGTGAAGGCTGAAGACGTACGGCTGCTCGCACAACGTGAGCGACTCGGAGTACATGCAGGGCGTGCTGGCGAGCTACGGATATCGCTTCACGGACAGCGCCGAGGACGCGCAGCTGTGGTGGGTTGAGTCACGGGCATCAATGCGTGGGTTTTGATCGTTTATATTGACTGGGATTTCGATTATTGGCAGGCTTCTCAATAGCTGCACGGTGAAAGATCCGTCTCAGGCGGCGTTCATGCATCTCGTGCTCAAGGGGAAGGCCGCGGGCAAGGCCGTCGTGGTGGCTGGCTGTGTGCCCCAGGCGGACCGCCACCTCAAGGGCCTTGAAGACGTGAGTATGGTGGGCATCCAGCAAGTGGATCGTGTCGTGGAGGTCGTGGAGGAGACGCTCAAGGGCCACACGGTGCGCCTGCTGTCCAAAAATCGACTGCCTGAACTCGATCTGCCCAAGATCCGCAAGAACCCCATGGTCGAGATTATTCCCCTGAGCACGGGCTGCCTCGGAGCCTGCACGTACTGCAAGACGCGCCACGCTCGTGGCAAGTTGGGTAGTTACACGCCCGAAGCCATCGTCGCCCGAGCCAAAAGCGTGGTTGAAGAGGGCGTCACCGAGATCTGGCTGTCAAGCGAAGACACGGGCGCGTACGGAATCGACATTGGCACCGACCTTCCGACGCTGCTACGAGCCTTGGTCGCAGCCGTGCCTGACGGTGTGATGCTCCGCGTGGGTATGACCAATCCGCCGTACATCCTACAGCATCTTGATGCCGTCGCGGAGGTGCTCAACCACGAGCGCGTGTACAGTTTCCTCCACGTCCCAGTTCAGGCTGGCAGTGACGCTGTGCTACTCGCCATGAACCGTGAGTATACTGTAGGCGAGTTCGAACAAGTCGCTGATGTGCTGCTGGACAAGGTGCCATCACTGACTCTGGCCACCGACATCATTTGTGGCTTTCCTGGAGAGACGGAAGAAGATTTCGACGGCACCATGGCGTTGGTGAACAAGTACAAGTTCCACATTATGAACATCTCGCAGTTCTACCCACGCCCAGGCACGCCGGCCGCCAAGATGCGCCGCGTGCCCACGCAAGTCGTCAAGAACCGCAGCCGCCGCCTGACCAAACAGTTCGAGGTTCTCACACCGTACACGTCGCTCGTTGGAACGCAGCAGAAGGTCTGGGTGAATACCGAGATCTCGGATGACCAGCGATTCACGGTCGCACATACGAAGAACTACACCAAGGTGCTACTGCCACGAGACGACTCGCTCACGGGGTGTACGGCGTTGGTCCAGATCACCGCCTGTGCTCGCTTCCACGTGAACGCCGAAGTGCTCTCTCGATCCGAGCCTGTGACGCCGGCCGCTGCCCGTATCCGAGACCAGATCATCGCTGAAGGGCGCCAGTCGTCCAGAGTCTCAGCCATGAAGGCCTTGGCTTCGTCTAACGCCGGAGCGGTTCAGGCGATCACTGGCGGCTGCAGCGGCGGAGATGAAGGCTGTGGGTCGTGCGGAGAGAACACAGACAAGTCAGAAGGCTGCTGTGGGAAGGGATCGTGTGGTAACGGATCGAGTGATGAAGGGTGCTGCGGCGGCGGATGCCACACGCCGTCGTTCTCAGATGCGGAGGATTCGGCGACAGACAATGCAGATGCCGCCCCAAGCAGCCAGCTCTCTCGACTCATCGCACGAGTGCGTGACGACCCAGTCTCCCTCGCTGCCGCCACGACGCTGGTTGCTTCGGCCGCGTTCGTTCTTGCTCGACTCGTTCGACGATAAAGATCGTCTACCCTCGTTTTGATCAGTAGAGGTGTTGAGTTACGATATGTGTTCTTGTGAGCGATTCTCCAGCTTCAGTATGAGCGTCTGGATGAGTTTCTTGCGCATACTCGTCGGCGGCAACTGGGATTCGGTTTGCATGCCCTGCGATGCGCGCATGGAGCAACTCAAGGTCCCAGCCGCGGGTAGTTTGTCATCGCTGACCCACGCCTTCCACTCCTCTGGCGTCACCACGGTGTCGTTATTGAGCACGACGTTTGTGAGTTCCGTTTCGCCGCTGGCTGCCAGCTTAACGAGCACTAGCAGAAGCTGTCGATGGTCGAACGTCGTCAACAGTAGCGGACCGTAGGACTCGGCGACTTGGAGTGGGTGGAAGCAGTGGAGGTGGCCGAGACGGTCAAGCACTTGCTGCTTGGTCGCCAGATCCAGCAGCGACAGCGTTTCTCCAAAGTTCCACTCATCGATGATGCGGCTGAAGAGAATGATGAACACCTCCGCTCGAAACAGGATGCCAGTCTCAGGATCTCGCTCGAAAGTCCCGAAATGCTCCATCAGACGCTGCACTTGGCCGCAGTTAAAGTAGTAGCTCGTCGAGATGGAGCGCAACCCAATGAGTTTGGTCTCGGCGTTCACGTCGAGCTGCTTGAACTCGCGTAAGAACTTTTCAAATGCCGCGTCACTGAGCGCCGTACAGATCGAGTACGGCCGCTTGCTCTGGACAAAGTCAAACTCGAAGATGCCCAGCCGTGGGAACTGCCAGCCAGGGCCCATGACCACGGCGACGTGGTTCAAGCGCATGTTGCGGAAGCCGCCCTGCAGCGGCTGCTGCGTGAGTCCGTGCTGGGACGTGTCGGCCAGTTTATAATGAAGCCGAAGCTTCTTCTCCACGCGGTTCGTTTCCAAGATGCGCATGAGAATGCGCCGATCGATTGGGTTGGACATGTTGAGTCGGTACCGGCCTGTTGGATTCGCCACGTTGAACGAGATCCACTTGCCCACTCGCTTTTCGACGTGCGCTTGCTCCACGTCGGACAGGTTCTTGAGCCCAATGACCATACAGATATCGCCACAGACGTCGATCTTGCCGTCCTTGTCCTTGTCCTCAAAGAACTCTTCGGGGACCTCCATCGATGCACAGTCGTACAGTTCCTCGCGTGTTGATTGAGATGCCGAGCCGGTTTTCGTGCCGCTGATCTGAGGGATCAACACTGCTGCGGCTGAGGCCTTTTCTACCTGGGACGTGTGTGTCTGGAAGAGCGCGAGCAGCATGTTGGCGTGGTCGACTGTAAACGAATACTCCTCCGCCAATAAACGAATACACAGAAGCTTAGCTGCTTCGTCGCCGTCTCTGCCGCTTCCAAACGACCGCTGTAGCAGGCGCTCAATGCGAACTAAGCCGCTGTGGCTGATCATCTCTTCGTGGCGGTCGTAGTTGGGCTGCACCTTCACTTGCATCACGCCACTGGCTGGGATTGTGTTCACAAACGCCTTCTCGTCCTTGCGGTTGAACGTGTACGGCACGCCGTTCCACGTCGCGTCGCTGATCTCGGCCTTGCTCTTCCAGCTGAGCTGAAGCAGCTCTTTCAGCAGGATCGCCTCGGCCCGCTCCGACAGATTCAGACTGTACACGCCCCCACCGTAAATCACGGTCTGCTGCGAGGCGTCTTGGATCTCCACGTTACAGTCTCCGATATCAATCTCGCATTTTGCGATGGCGCCACTCGCCACGGACCGCAAGATGGCTTCCGTACCGAGGTTCCCGATCGGATTGCCACGGATAAGCAGCGTCTCCAACGTTCCATTCTGCTGGAGCCCATTCACGTAAACCAAAACCGACTTGCCGTGGATGTGGTTGTTGGACACGTCCAGCCACTTGAGCGATTTGTTGGTGGCGAGGCAGGCGCCCAGCTCCGCGTCAGCGTTACCGTTGTTTCCCAGTGTGTTGTCGGACAGATCAAGCGACGTGAGTGTGATGTTCTCCATCATACACTTGGCTAAACACTGCGCGGGCTCGCCTCGGATGTTGTTCCAGGCCAGATTCAATGAACGCAGTGGTGTCGTGATGCGCAGCAACTCGCCGACAGTCTTGGCTGCGTGGTAGATATTGTTCCGTCGCAGGTCGAGATGCTCCAGCGTACAACGATTGACGAGACACTGCATAAGCACGATCACAGCTTGGTCGCCGAGCTGGTTATTGCCCAGATCCAGCGTCTTGAGATTGACTTGTGGGTCGCGAAGTCCCTTGAAGATGGACATGGCGCCCTTGGGGCCGATGCGATTCTCAGAAAAATTGAGATGTTGGAGCTGCCGCATGGACAGCCCGTTCACAACCGCGGACGAGCCAGCACTGGTGATGCCGACGTTCTTCATGGACAAGTTGTTGACTGGCACAGGCAACAAATGCAGAGCGTCACCGAAGGCCTCGGCTCGCTCGTCTCCGAAGTAGTAATTGTCGTATCGCAGGGTCTTGGTCTGCGGGTTGTATCGTGACGCTCGCTTCTTCAGGTCGAGAACCGGGAGCACGAGCAGCGACTTCTCTTCGCAGTTACCAATGTATCGTCCACGCGCTGAGCCAGGTCGTTTGCTCATACCCACACTCTTGTAGATCTGCCAGAATTCCTCGGGGCTTTCGGTGGAGCTCGCGTTGTTGCTCATGTCCACTTGGGAGGGGCCTCGCATGTCGACACGGTCATCGTCATCATCCACGCACACATCGCGCTCAAATTTCTGCTGAAGAACAAGGCGCTCAGCGCGTATTCGTGCCTGTTCTCGTCGCTCTTTTTCCTCTTCGTCCTCCACTTCCTGCTCCACGCTAGCGGCTCCTGCTCCTCCTGCGTCGTCGTCTCCTTCGATGAGCTCCTCGTCCGCTCCGTTTGAATTGATTTTGATCCTGCGGCCGGAACCCGTTGTGCGGTGGAGCACTTCGAGGACTTTGCGGGTCTTGGCCATTAATCTGTTGGTGCGGTGGGCGATCTTGTAAGCCTTCCACCCTTCGGCTTCCCGTCCATTTGACGATCCAGCAGGCGAGGCGAGATTGCGAGCAGACCCACGCAGCGCCGCCTGCGTTCCTTCTTTTTTGTGCAGTTTCCGCCTGGAATTCCCAATCGTGAGCTGTTGCTGGGACGCCATGACGCCTCCTGCTGCTGGGGTTGAGGGCACCGACCAATTCGAGCCGCTCCCGGACGATAGAGGAGTCGGCGGGTGGTGGTTCGCGTGCAGGTTTGGATGATGCGGGTGAGATTGCGAGTGGCGGTGGACTGGCGACAGTGGCACACGTCGGTCACTGTTCATTGTTGGACTGGCTGCCATTGGCGTCGCCAATAGAGACGTTAGCGCGGACTCGCGAAGCACGGCTTCGATGGCATCGGCCGGTGGGCGGATCGGAGTGAGTGGTCCATTTTCAGCGCCGTCTCCCTGCCACGACCAGATCTCTTCGCGAGGAAACGTGGCTTTCACGCGCCGGAAGCTGTTGGGTGATCGGACATGATGCGGCGATCGCACGGACTTGGCGGGAGACAGCGGCGTCTCCACAGTGGACGTCGGTGGTGGCGTGGGCGACGAGAAAGGCGGCGCGGACGCGGTCTGGGGCAGCCGCGGGGAGCTCGGGGGCGACGCCACCAACGACGCCATTATGTGCGTGGGGGCGATCTGCTGTTAGCTGCAGCTGTGCCTCGCTAGCGTGGAGTCTCGCACTCGTGTCGGCATATTTATACACTCCAATCCATTCCATTCGCCATGCAACTCAGCATTTGGCCAGTCACACGTTTGGCACAGAGTGTTGAAGTGATCCCTCGGTTTATGTGGACCACTACAATTTCTATCAAATTTCCTGGAATAGCGTGTTGACGCCTAGAGTAGCGTTGCTACAGAGCGAAGTGCGTGGGCCAAACCCGCCAGGGCGAACTGTTACGGCTGGAAGAAGAAGAGACCGACCGCTTGGGCCGCATCCGTGTTCAGCTCCAGCCCCAGTAGCTACATACATACACAGACACGAAGCGAGCAGCATGGCGAGCGTGAACGACGTGATTCTGGAGGAGATCAAGCCGGCGGGCGGCGGCCCGGACCAGTGGATCGACCACCTGCGCGCGGGCAAGCTGCTCAGCGAGCTCGAGCTCAAGCAGGTCTGCGAGATCGTCAAGCAGATCCTGATCGAGGAGTCCAACGTGCAGCCCGTGAGCAGCCCCGTGACGGTGTGCGGCGACATCCACGGCCAGTTCTTCGACCTGCTGGAGCTCTTCCGCTGCGGCGGCGAGCTGCCCACGACCAACTACATCTTCATGGTGCGTTTCTGAGTGCATGCGCTGATAGGTGGACGAGATGGACTCAGTTTTGGGATGTATGCGCTGGTGGCCGCAGGGCGACTTTGTGGACCGCGGCCACAACAGCGTGGAGACGTTTGAGCTGCTGCTGTGTCTGAAGGCGCGGTACCCGGACAAGATCACGCTGCTGCGCGGCAACCACGAGTGTCGCCAGATCACGCAGGTCTACGGCTTCTACGAGGAGTGCGTGCGCAAGTACGGCAACGCCAACCCGTGGAAGTACTGCACGGACGTGTTCGACTACCTGAACCTGGCCGCGATCATCGACGGCCGCGTGCTGTGTGTGCACGGCGGCCTGTCGCCTGAGATCCGCTCGCTCGACCAGATCCGCACGATCGAGCGCCAGCAGGAGATCCCGCACGAAGGCGCGTTCTGCGATCTCATGTGGTCCGACCCTGAGGACATCGAGACGTGGGCTATGAGCCCGCGTGGAGCCGGCTACCTCTTCGGTTCCAAGGTCACGGCCGAGTTCAACCAGATCAACGGGCTCGAACTCATCTGTCGTGCCCACCAGCTCGTGCAGGAGGGCTTCAAGTACATGTTCCCAGAGCGCAGCCTGGTCACGGTCTGGTCCGCGCCCAACTACTGCTACCGCTGCGGCAACGTCGCGGCGATTCTGTCGTTTAACGAGAACCTGGAGCGCGAGTTCAAGCTGTTCCGAGAGGTGAGTTGTGTGGCTTGATGTCGTACGCACTCGGTTGGATACTGAGTGGTTCTGTGTGATGATTGCAGGTGGCGGAGTCCACGGAGAACCTCGGCCAGCGTGCCTTGGTGCCGTACTTTTTGTAGCAAGAGCGTGTAGTTAGGCAAAACGCGAGGGCAGGGCGGGGGTGAGGTGGCGTGTAGGACTGACTGCCCTTTAGGATAGGTGATAGCTTGGTTTGTGGTCGCACTGCAAACCTAGATTTGTATAGCGCTGGGATGGTCGATCTCCGGACTTGAAGAGTTGAATATATCTTCTGCACTACCATGTAGTACTGGTATAATCCGTTGATCATACATGGGACTCTCACTCGAGGGCGAGTGGCTCGACTTTGACGACGATGGGACTTGGCATAGACGACGTTTGCACGGAATAGGAAAAGTTCCAGCCGTGGCCCGCACCACCATACTCCCCCAAGCGATTCAGACAGACCATGCCGCCTTTGAACAGCGGGAACACACGCGCTATGCGGGTCAGTGCTTTCTCACACGCGACGCGAGGCTGGGAGGATTCATCAGGAACAAAGTCAGTCTACTATCGACGTAGGCTGTCTGGATCAGTGGCTATATCATGTACGTACGTGAACGCCACTGGCCATATCTTGAACCGCGTGGAAGGATGGTAAGAACCGCATCATGATATCTCCGTCTCCAGTCGCGGCAGCGCCTCCGTATCGCGAGTCGACATAAGCCCCAGCCCCAGGGATAGCGGCATCACCGACGCGACTGCAACAACATTAATATCAGACGCCACGCACGCCCCCACCTCAACCCCCTTCACAGACACGTACCCTGCGACTTTGTGGTTGGCGCCATTGGAGCTCGTGCCAGCTACATGCCATTCGACCAATTAGTGAAGTTGCCGATGCCCTCTCTCTCTCTCTCTCTCTCATTACGCACCGGCCATCTTGCCACCACCACTGTCCAGCACGACCATGCCGATTGTGTCGTGATTGGTCTCTGAGATCAAATTGAATTGCCTGCGTCGAGCTCTTGCCTCTGAATCATCAATTGCAGAGAGTCCCACAGCCAATGGCTTGTACGGAGGACACGACGTGTTCTGTGCCACGACGTTGCGGAAGTAGTTGGGCTGACACTGGTGATTCCGCCAGTCGTCGTGCATGGCGCGCGACTTGGGCGTCTCCAGCGACTCTTCCTGGAAGCCCATCATCTTGGCAAACGCCAGCGCGCCATCACCTGCGAGCACGCTGTGGGTCGTGTGCTCCATCACGGCCCGTGCCACTCGGATTGCGGGTTTCACACGTCGCAGACGCGCCACCGCGCCCATTTCCATGGTCGTACCGTCCAGAATCATAGCATCGAGCGTGGTTTCTCCGTTGGAATCGGGGCTTCCTCCGTATCCGACCGTGAAGTCGCACTGGTCGACCTCACAGCGATTGCAGCCGGCGACGATCGCGTCCAGTGCTGGCGCCGCTGCGCCGTCGGTCGTGAGCGCCTGAAACGCGGCGGAGGTCGCGTGCGTGAACGGCCACGTGTTGACCACCACTGCCGCATCCGCATAGTACAGATGTGTCGGTAAGCACAGCGCCACGACCGTGGACACTGCGCCTCCCAGTCGCATGGTTGACGGCGGGAGTTGAAGATCCGATCAAGGTGAGCAGCTCACTTTCATGGCTTCCTGGAAGTCTAAGACGAAAACCTTCCTAATACGATCATCGGATAAGAAGGGAATCGAAGAGCTCTGATCTTGAAGTTGCCTTCCTCAGTTGATTGGCGATCACACAGCCGTGCTAGAGAAGGTAACGGCCTCTTATGATCATGGCCAGCAGTTGACCCCGAACCGCCAATGGAGACTAGAATAGCTTGAGGGCACTGACTAAATATACAGCCACCGCCGACTGGGCTTGGTTCTGGGAACCAGCGGCCCTTTGAGCCTCATCGCATCGCTTCCACGTCGACGCAGCGCCACACCACGCGCCGAGACGAGCCAAAGTGACGGAGACAAGAGTGAGACGTGAGGAGTGAGAATGGACGCCCACAACGCGCCGCCGTCCCCCGGGTCCGCCGTGTCCGGGCTCATGCAGCAGCTCAAGAGCGGGGAGATCTCCAAGATGCAGCTCTTCCAGCAGATCGCCAAGCTGCAGGCAGCTTCCTCAGCGCCGTCTGCGGCTTCGATCGCGTCAGGAATCGCATCAACAGTGCTGCCTCCACCTCCTGCGCCATCTGGTCCGGCCGCTGTGGCGCCTCTTCCTTCGCAGTCATTTGCAGCGTTTCGAACCGCGCCGCCTCCTGCAGCTCCATCGACCACCACAGCGTCCATGATCTTCAACGGAGGAGCTCCTCCGCCTCCAGCTGTGTCCTCGTTCGCTCAACCACCAGCTTCTGCGCCGTTTGTGGCCTTCAACTACTCCCCGCCGCGTGCGCCGGCTCCTATCGCGGCCACGTCTCAGCCGAAATCCTTGAACATGAGTGCCGTTGCGTCCCAACGCCCTGCAGTGTCCCCGTCGTCCACGTCTCGAGTGGTGACTCAGCCGCTCACCAGTGATGCTGAGATCATGGCGTCGGGTGTGTCGCACGATAAAGCCCAGCGACTCAGTGTTCAGGAATGGATCGCAAGCAAGACTCGCGCTGCCGCCAGTGCCAGCGCATCCACCGCCACTCCCAGTCTCATCGGCCCGCCAGCCGCCGCAGGTGTTGGAGGTCCTCACACGATGGGCAACTCAGCAGCACCAGGACCGAGTTTATTCAGCTTTCTTGGGCAGGCACATTCCCAGCAGCCTGACTACTCGACTGATGTGCGATCTGCGACTCAAACTCCGGCCAATGCTCCTCTCCATTCGAACTCTCAGGGCAACGGCCTGTGGGGGCAGAGTCCTTCAGATGGGAATCTGGACGGGCAGCAGGACGCGCGGTATGAAGACGAGAACTACCACAATCACGGAGCGGGCGGGAACGACTATTTGAACTTTGACCCCTTCCGAGAGGAAGGGCGCCATGCAAACGACGGACCGACAAGCAACGGTGGCAAGAACAACGGCGGCGGTAGCGGTGATGACGCAAAGTTCCACGCTCGTGTGACGCGGTGGAAGTCTCAGAAAGACGCAGTTCGTGAGCAGATGAAGCAGCAGCTTCTGCAAAGCGAGCTCGACGAGTGCACATTCGCACCGAAAGTGAATCCAAAATCAACCAAAGTTGTTGCAAAGCTTCGCGGACGGCAGCGCAGCATTGGAGGCGGCGACAGTGAAGGTGGACTTGGAACAGCGGGAGCCATTGCGGTGTCAGAGCGACTGTATCAAGAAGCCGACAACTACAAGGCTCGCGAGGAGCTGGCAGCGAAGCTTAAAGCCGAAGAAGAGGCTGAGCTCCAGCGAGAGTGTACGTTCCGACCGAAGATCAACAAGAACAACCCGATCACAGAGAAGGTCAAGCCCAAGTACATGGACATCTCACGAAAAGACGCACCCGTGATCACACCTGCAGCCATCGAAGCGGCCGCCAAGGAACTGGAGCAGTGCACGTTCACGCCTCAGGTGAACCCTGTCAGTCACGAGATGGTCTCCGCGCAGTTGTACTTGCAGCAAAACATCTACGAACGGCTGAGTCGGCCTTGTGTCGCGACGGGGGACAACGGAGACAACCGTGGTAGTGCCGGAGATGACAGCAGCAACTACGACGATGACCTTGACATGCTCGCGTCGCCTGGTCGCACTCGATTTCACACACAAGACGACATGTACGTGCGGAGTCGACGAAGAAGGGGCTCTACCATGGCCGGTCGCCAGCAAGTCGGGTCGTCGCATCGTCCGCGGTCCGCTGGAGGCATCGTCACGGACGAAGAGAAGGCGGAGCGAGCCAAGCAGTTTGAGGACTTCTTGGAGAGGCAGAAGTTCCATGAGCAGGCACGCAAGAAGAAGATCGAAGTCACGCAGCAGCAACTCGTGGCTCCGCACCGCCCATCGATCAACAAGAACTCGGCCATGATGATGGAAAACGGTCGCAAAGGCGACTTCTTGGAGCGGATCACGAAGTACGCGATCCGCAAAGAGCAAGACACGGTGAAGAACAAGACCGTGCGGGTTTCGGTACGTGTCCACCATTGACTTGTGTAGCTGGACAAGCTGGCTCACTTCACCATTTGTATGGCTAGGATCCGAACTGCACATTCAAGCCAGCGATCAATGCTCACAGTGCAAAGCGCAGCGGACGCAGCGTGACAGAACTTAGCCGCGGTGATCTGTTACGGCGCGAGACTACCCAGCGACTCATGAAACTGAAAATGGAGCAGGAGGAGATGGCGTCGCTCACGTTCCGACCACAGTTGAGTCGTGCCTCGCAGCATGTCGAGGGTCGACTCAAGATCCTTAGCAGTCCAGACACGTACCTGCAGCGAATTCAGCAGCAGAGCCAAGCTCACATCATCAAGCAACGGCGAGCTGTACAGGAGAAGGAGATGGAGGAATTCTCCGAATGTACGTTCAAGCCTCGTACGATCGAAGCGCCAGCGTACGTCCAACGCATCGCACGCAGTGTCGTGTTGACGAAGGCCTTGAAGAAGCAGCAGGAAGCGAACGCAAAAGCCAACCAAAAGCCCGAATGGAAATAAACTAGGTTGCTCTCAAATAATAAGTGGATCGGATTACGCTGTGCGCTGCTGAGCTGTGAGGTTACTGTCCGTGGTAGAGATTGATGTAGCTGAACTGTGGTCGCTGCGGTCACTCGTCGTGGGCTCGCGTACCAGTGTGGTAGTTGCGCTGGCGATCGGAGACGCGAAGCAGTCGGTCGTACTCGCTGCTTGTGGGGCTTGTCGCTGGGGTACTGCCCCACAGCGATCCCGTCTGGGAAACTCGTCGGGCATGTTGGATGTGAGGAGTCTGCGGGTTCAGCAGTCGGCCATGCTTGCGCTCAAGTGCCCACAGCATGCAACACGAGATGAACGCTATGCTGCCCACTGCGGTGAGCAGTAGCTGGACAGTTGGAAGGTACTGCTCGTACATGCTGAATACACCAGCGACTATCATCGGCAGCACCGCGAGCACGAGGTTCTACACAGATGCACGCATTCGTCCAGTGACTTCTACAGCATAACTAGGAAACCATGCTTGATACTAGCCACGTACCCCGGCTGCAATTATGGCTCCATACGCCGTACCGACGTGGTGCTCTTCGACGACGTCTGCGATAGATATCGAAGTTAGTCCTTGGCTCGGCTCCACGATGAATTGCACGACTTACATGGGATCGATGGCCACACTGAAGAGAAAAACAGGCACGACGACGCGCCTTGAATGAAGAGGAGCAGCCAAATCGATACGCGCGTCGTCGCGATGAGAAACTGCGTGAGTGTGATCAGCCCAGTCGCCATTACTGTCATCCATCCGCGGTTTGGAACTCGACCGGCGATGTACCCGAAGATCGGAGATGCAACAAGTGTTATCAGCGATGGGAGGCTCATCACGCGAGCTGCTTGCTCTTCGGCTACAATCTTCTTGGCACAATAGAGCTGCGTGGCTGGTCCGAACTTCCACATGGGGCTGTCGCAGTTGATCTCGCTGTCTGCAATGTACGGCGGCTCCACAGAGCAGAACATTTGGTCGATAGCTCGCGTCACTTCACATGACGCAGATAGCTTCGGCAGAGGCCACGCGTACGGCGGAGACTGGGGACACGCTGGCACGATCTCGTGGCAGTCCGTGTAGCTTGCATAGCTGCCCTCACCGCATCGCTTGCATTCTTGAGGTGGCCGTCGGAAAAAGTCACGCTCCAGCAGCAGACTTCCTGCAACTGTCTGGAATGGAATCATAGATCCCCAGACAGCAACACTGGCCAGTAAAATGAACCAGAACACGGCACTACAGACACCACAAACGAGTCAGCGATTGTGAGAGCATCTAAGTGAACCGAGCTGATCGAGCTCACCCAAAGTGCCTGGTGTCACTGATCTTGACGGCACTTCCTGTCTTTGCCAGACGTGGCTGCCCGTTCGGGAGCGTAAGTGGTGACGCGACTTGTACTGATTTGTCGATCGGAATGAGCACGACCGTGGCCATCATGGACACGGCGCAAGTAATCGCCCCGAACCACAGCGAGAATGAGACGCCGAATTGATCGGCAAAGTACGGGCTAAGCACGCTGTTGAGGATACCGCCGAGGCCTGAAAAGCTGTTACTGATCCCCAGAGCAAGAGCTGAGAAGCGTAAAAGCGCACGTGAGTGCAGCCATCAGGAACTATATACTCAAAGGGAGGCTCACCGAGATCTTTCTTCTTGAACCAGGTTGAGATGAACGTCGTTCGCGCGACACCAAGGCTCTCGCCACCAAACCCGAAGACGATCCGTCCAATCTAAGTCCAGCAAATACTGTCAGCCACCTTTCTACAAGAATATAAAGGGCCGCCTCGAACGCACCAGCATCAATCGGAAGCTGGAGACCGTACAGCCAAACGCCATCACCGACTGACCGATGAGAACGAAGCACGTAAGCAGCAGCAGCATTTGCTGCGCGCCCACTCGATCCACGAGGTATCCGCCCACAAACGGTAACACGATGTTGGGCGTCGAGTACAGCGTGTACAGCATGTTCTAGGATGCACCATAGACACACCTCTTCCGTCAGTCCACTAGCAAGGCTGGGGGCACCGTAGGTGACTATCGCCACTCACAAACAGCACTTCGTATTCGTTCTTGTCCATTGAGTCGCTGAAGTGCTGCTGCAGTTGGTTCTTCAAAGCCGCGGGATTGTGGTAGCAGAAGTTGGACCCGAACGCCAGCGCGCTGCACAGCACCAGCACAGTCGCCTGCAGCCAGCGGTGGTGACGCGGCTCCTCTATTGGCTGCTTGCCGGTCTCATCATCTCCATGGCCACGGAAGTCCTGCTTCACGTCCATGAGAACGCCGTCGGGTTTCGTTGCCGCAGTCGGTTCCATCCCTGAGAGGCCGCCGTTTCGATGCCGCTGATGAGCCGCTTCGGAAAACACTTCAACTCCAAAAAATGGGAATACTACCTAACTAAACATGATATCTCGCGTATTTACATATATCACCACATCAGCAGATGAGATACTTCGTAGATCGGAACACTGATCATGCATTGTGAGGTTCAACCACACCAAATGCCTTCACGGAAAGAATTGTGGGATCCGCTTATGGCGAGATATGCAACACACTGTCAGTACTGAGTAACATCATGCAGGCTTTACTGCGTAATGCTGTCCGAGTCTCGTACAGACGTACAACATTCTCAGAATTTAGCGGTGATAAGAGAAGATCGAGGAAATCGTTTTGGACAAAGCCTGTTGGCTTCCTCCAATTTCCACAGGGTGGCGCATCCAGGATGATGGTTTACCTCACCTCCAGGAGCGGAGAGGTGCTCAACTGAGGTGTCGGGATCTAGATATCCATGGCGCGAGCCTTCAGCGGTGACGCCTCGCCGAATTCTCTCAGCGTCGGCACGGCGCAACGAGGAAAGAGAGATGTGGCGTCTTTGCTTTTGCGTCAGGGTTGAGTCCCAATGTGGTTGTCCGTCCACAAGCCTGAGCGACAATCATTATTCCAGGCTTGTTTCATCTCTTCCCCCTCCTTGTGCTTCTTCCTTTCCATCCGCCCGACGCACACGGCCTTGTCTATAAACTGAACGGACTCGATCCACACAGTGTTGAGAAGCGGTTCCGGTTGAAGGTTCCTAAGATTGAAGTCGTCGTTGACTGACTTGCTCGACTTGTCCTCTGATACATCTAGAACACGATACCGCACACATCTCGCAGAAACGATGTAGATCCCTGTTGCCGGTTTGAGGTTGTTGACAGCTTTGACTGACGTAAGCGACGATCCTGCTGGGTTCACCTTGAATACCTGGCCGGCGAGAGGAGCCTTTTGCCGGATGTTACTGTTGATAAATCACTTGATTTCTGCACGATTCACACCAGGATCGCAGGTTCATCTTTGATCGTCGATGTCTTCTGTGCACCTTCGTTGATGAGCTGGTCGATCTCCTGCTCTTGACTAGTTGGTCACTCACGATGCGACATGCGAGAAGCAACGCTCGAAAAAAAGCAAGACCAATTGCTCACCACTGGCTCCGTTTTGGCAGTGAATGGGATTAGGAAGCGCCGTTGACAAGACGAAAACGATAGTTGAGGGTAGTCATCCTTCTATCAGTCGATCCAGTTAAGTGACGTTGTCCCGTTGGCCGACGGCAGCATCGATTCCCACTCCCATGTTGCAACAAATCGACGCTCGTTATCAAAAACACTGGATGAGGTTGTGTCGAGTTGTTTTTCCCCTGCACCAGGGACTCGCAAAAAACAATTGGCTTTTCAATGAATCCAATACAATAAGTCGAAATTATTTATTTCACAGGGCGTCAATCACATCCAAATAAGGTCGGTATTCTGGCGTTCCATCAGGGAACAAATGAATGCGCGTGCTGCAGTGACCAGCGCAGCAACAGGCTGTATGCGCATGCCGTGGAGCGTGCAGGGTCACCACACGCTTCCCCATAGAGCACGGCATCACGGCAGACGCCACTCGTTTTTTGCCGCGCCCCCCCCCCCCACGCCTTACGAACCAGTCCCTCCCCAATAAACCAAGTGCCCCCACGGAAACTTTCACTTCCCAACTCGAAGCCCTCGAGCCAGCGCCCTCTAAGCCCCCAGCAATCGCCACCATGTCCACCCTTGCCACTCCCATGCCGACCGCATGCCAGCTCTGCGAGGTCCTCTTCGTCGACCGCGACAACCGCTACCACTGCCGCCTGTGCACCAGTAGCCGCGCGAAGCCCACGAACGGCGGCTACACGAACGTTGTAGACCATCTCCACCGCGCCCACCGCGACGTGTTCTTGGACGAGTACTCCGTGCTTGTCCGACAGCCGCGCACCATGCTCGACTATGTGCATGTGACTGTGGATCCGCGCGCCATGAACGCGTACCAGTGGATGGACTGGATGGTCATGGACAACCACGAGCTCGCGTTCTGCGAGAAGAAGCGCGCTCGCAAGTACTCAAGTCTCGAGCCGATCAGCCAGGCAACCATGAAGGAGCTGATGGAGACGGTGGAGGATGCGGTTCGCGACCGCATTCGCAAGCGACTGGCGCGCAAGCCTGTCGGGCTCTTGATCGACGCATGGACCGAGTCCGGCACGCACTTTGCTGCGGTTATCGCCGTCACACCGTCGCTCACGGACGCGAGCACCAATGAAAAATTTCTCATGTGATTTTCGCCCTTTGAGGATGAGAGCGACATGAGCACCGCCTCGCTCATCGAACTACTCGACTACGTGCTAGACGAATACCGTCTGGATATCGGTCAGCTCTGCTTCTACGTGTGCGATCATGCTTCAGTCAACACTGCGCTCACTAATCGCACGCAAGTTCCGATGATCGGGTGTGCCAGCCACCGTCTCCAGCTTGCAGTCCAGCATGTGCTTGCACCTTCCGAACCCATCCTCGCCAAGGTGAACAGTCTCATGGTCAAACTAAACAGCGTCAAGAATCGTCACCGCCTCCACGAGGCCGGCTCCCTCATGCCCGTGCTTCGCAACACGACGCGCTGGAGCAGCATCTTCGCTATGGCCGAGCGCTACTGGCGCATCGAGCCGTTTGTGGATCGCAAGGACCCCAAACTCGTTAACCTTCTCCTCACCGCCTGTGAGGAGGTGAGTCTCCGCACACTGTTCCAGTCGCTTCAAGACCTGGAAAGCGTAAGCCTGCGGCTGCAAGCCGCAGGCCAAGGCCAAAGTGAGCTGTCGCTCCTCGAAGTGCGTCGCCTTTTCGACCGTGTCATCCAGATCTTCCCTGCAACAGGCATGTACCTAGCGGCCACAGCCACAAACGTCGTGAAGGCGCCGCACTTTGAAGGCGGCATCGTGAAGGTGCTCGGAGGACAAGAACGTCGCCTCACGGCAGCGGAAACCACGGCTCTCGCT